>CM068744.1:92572503-92752880 GCA_035084275.1 Hydrolagus colliei | reverse complement strand
TGGGGGCGTGTACCATTGGCTGGGGGGGGGGGGGTGCGGAGCTTCAGAGTCTCGAGTCCCCCGAGTGCATGTGGAGCTGAGCTGAGCCCCCGAATGATTGTGGAGCTGAGGACCCGAGTGCGAGTGGAGCCGAGGACCCAAGTGTGTGTGGAGCCGACGACCTGAGTGCATGTGGATCTGAGCCCCCGAGTGGTTGTGGAGCCGAGGACCCGTGTGCGTGTAGAGCCTAGGACCTGAGTGCGAGTGGAGCTGGAGCGAGGGTGGGGGCGCCACAAAATCTTTGCTGAATTAGGAGGGAGTGCCGCTATTTAAAGTTTGGAAGCCACTGTAAGCCATCTATCTCAACCGCATAATAAGGCGCTATATGAAATGAAGGGAACTTTTATGATATGGTAATGAAGGTTGAAGCCATAGGCAGGATGATTGTTGGCTGAATATAGTAAACCGATGAACTCGAACCTGCTTAACTAATGCACTCCTGTGGCTTAGTGGTTAGAGCACTTGTCTTGCAAGCTGGGAAGACCTGTGTCCGAATCCAGGCATGTCAGGGTGAAACCTTAGGCAAGTTTCCTTACTCCACACGCCTAATAATAATCCATCCCCAAAAAAACACTATAATAAAATTGGTCATTTCAATCCACGACTGTTTGTGGGACACTGCTGTGTGCAATTGGCTGCCGCGATTAGCCCACAAATATACAGTCAATTCACTTTACAGTAGGGAACGGCGATATGGCAATTTTCCGGATATGGATATATCAGTTGGCTCATATCGAGATATACCGAAATACCGATATTTTCAGTTTTTTCGTACTGCGCATGCGCGCGCGCATCGGAGTGCGCGCGCATTCCGGGTGCACGCGCATTCGGGGCCTATCTTCTCAGGAGGTAAATATCTTTCTCTCTCTGTGTCTCTCACTCTCTCCATCTCTGTGTTTTTCTGTCTGTGTCTCTCTATGTCTCTCTCCCTCTCTCCTCTCTCACATCCCCCCCCATCTCTATCTATCTGTATTATATTATCACATCCACCCCATCTCTCCCCCCCCCCCCCCTCTCTCGCACCCCCCACCCCCGTCGTCTCTCTCCCCCACCACCACCCCCAGCCGTCTCTTTCTCCCTCCCCCCTCCCCCCCCCCGCCGTCTCTCTCTCCCTCCCCCCCCAGCCGTCTCTCTCCCCCTCTCCTCCCCCCGCCCCCCCGCCATCTCTCTCTCCCTCCCCCCCAAGCCGTCTCTCTCCCCCTCCCCCCAGCCGTCTCTCTCCCCCTCTCTTCCCCCCCGCCCGCCGTCTCTCTCTCCCTACCCCCCCAGCCGTCTCTCTCCCCCTCCCCCCAGCTGTCTCTCTCCCCCTCTCCCCCCCCCCAGCCGTCTCTCTCCCCCTCTCCCTCCCCCCCAGCTGTCTCTCTCCCCCTCTACCCCCCAGCCATCTCTCTCCCCCTCTCCCCCCCAGCCGTCTCTTTCCCCCTTTCCCCCTCCCCCTAGCCGTCTCTCTCCCCCTTTCCCCCTCCCCCTAGCCGTCTCTCTCCCCCTCTCCCCCCCCCCAGCCGTCTCTCTCCCCCTCTCCCTCCCCCCAGCCGTCTCTCTCCCCCTCTACCCCCAGCCATCTCTCTCCCCCTCTCCCCCCAGCCATCTCTCTCCCCCTCTCCCCCCCAGCCATCTCTCTCCCCCTCTCCCCCCCAGCCGTCTCTTTCCCCCTTTCCCCCGCCCCCCCAGCCGTCTCTCTCCCCCTCTCCCCCCCCCAGCCATCTCTCTCCCCTCTCCCCCCCCCAGCCGTCTATCTCCCCCTCCCCCCAGCCGTCTCTCTCCCCCTCCTCCTCCCCCCAGCCGTCTCTCTCCCCCTCTCCTCCCCCCCCAGCCGTCTCTCCCCCTCTCCTCCCCCCCCAGCCGTCTCTCTCCCCCCTCCCCAGCCGTCTCTCTCCCCCTCTCCCCCCCCCCCCCAGCCGTCTCTCTCCCCCTCTACCCCCCAGCCATCTCTCTCCCCCTCTCCCCCCAGCCATCTCTCTCCCCCTCTCCCCCCAGCCATCTCTCTCCCCCTCTCCCCCACAGCCGTCTCTCCCCCGCCCCCCCCAGCCGTCTCTCTCCCCCTCTCCCCCCCCCCAGCCATCTCTCTCCCCTCTCCCCCCCCCCCAGCCGTCTATCTCCCCCTCCCCCCAGCCGTCTCTCTCCCCCTCTCCTCCTCCCCCCAGCCGTCTCTCTCCCCCTCTCCTCCCCCCCCCCCAGCCGTCTCTCCCCCTCTCCTCCCCCCCCTGCCGTCTCTCTCACCCCCTCTCCCCCCCTCCCCAGCCGTCTCTCTCCCCCTCTCCCCCCCCCCCCAGCCGTCTCTCTCCCCCTCTCCCCCCCCACCCCCCCCAGCCGTTTATCTCCCCCCACCCCTTGCATACCTGTATATTGTATTCGAGGACTATGAATACAAGATGGCGGCTTTGCACCTCGGTCTGTGCATTGTGTATAGAGATGAACATTCTGGGTCTTGTAGTTGATTGTGCTCGCATCCCGATTTTTTACCTCGATATACCGTTTTTCGATATATCGTATTTTTAAAATGTCTATATCGGCATATCGGTATGAAAATCATATCGGGTTTTAGCGATATACCGATATATCGCTGTTCCCTACTTTACAGTATATTCTGTGAAGCGCTTTGGGACGTCGATAAGATGTGAAAAGCGCTATATCAAATGCAAGGATTATTATTATTATTACCACCTCAGTCATCATGCAGTCAAATATCCTGGCCAGATTTATATATTTATAGATATAGAATCATAGAATTTTTACGACAAAAGGAGGCCAGTCGGCCCATCTAGACTGTGCCGGCTCTTTGAAAAGAGCAACTCAATCCCACTGCCCAGCTCTCTCCCCATAACCTAACCTAATATGCCTAACTCCCACTCCAGATAACTCATCACTAAGCCTTGTTCATTGGAGTGACACCCATTATCAACAACAACTTGCATTTCGAAGTGCTTATGCAAACCTTGGGATGTTCTCCCGACGTGAAAGGTGTTATACAAATGTAATTTTGTTGTTGCATGAATTATTATTGAATAGGTGCTGAAAAGTTATTTTGAGTATAATGTAGTTAAGTTCAGTTCTCCTCATTTACAGACCTTGTTTTCTCTCACCTGCAGTGACGCTCTCTGGGATATTGCTGTAGTTCAAGTTTTGAAAAAGGAGAATGAGGACGGCAAGGAGGATGATCTGAAAACCAAGGAGAGATCTGTGTTGTTCTTGGGGAACAAAAATGGGGTAATCCCATTACCCTTCTCTTTCTTCATAGCCTTATACATTTTTGATTGTCATGTGTCTAATTTTATTACTTTTTGCAGCCAGATGGGTATTTGACATATGTACATACCCATCACTATTTTTACAAATGTAATTTGTGTTCATGTTATCACAGTCATGTTGTTATCATGTGGAGCAGTAATGAAGTGCTATGTGCAAGGAGAGAAGGAAAATCAGCGGATGGCATGGTGCATGGATTGCTTTTGCACACGAGTTCAAAGTAGTATTATTAGCAGTGGCTTAGAAATGAGCTGAATCCCCTATTGTCTTTAGTTATTGTGCCTCAGTTACAACAAGAAATACAGAGGAACCCTACGTTTTTAAAAAAAAATTATACTGTTGTCACAATGTACCACAGAAATAACATTGTGGAAATTGTGTACCCTAAAGGGTTGCTTAATCCTGTGCCATTCTCTAATATTTCTAGAGTTTTCTTAGATATGGCATGTTTACACAGTTTCTGCTCCATGAACAATTTTCAGAGCTGAATGCTTCAAAGTTGCCAACAAATTACTTGTGTGTGTACATGCATAGTTTTGCTTTTAATTTATATTCTGTTTTCCAGGGAAAGACTACAATTATTCTTCGATTTCTTGACCGGTATGTATTCCTTTGTAAGTTTAAATCTGAGATATTATCTTTTAAAACCTGGCAATCAGTTTGTAACCTGCCCACGTTAATGAATCACTCTTTTTCTCTCACATTCAATCTGATGGTTTTGAGAATCCTGTAAAATAGGTTCTCTTAATATACTTTATCTGAAAAAACCCTCCCTTGATGCATCGCAGCCATCAAGCTACTGACCCATCTCCAACCTCACATTTTTATCTAAGGTCCTTGAAAGAGTGGTTGCCTCCCAGCTCCGCTCTTTCCTCTCAACTCACTCACTCCTTGAACCCCTCCAATCAGGTTTCCGCCCTGCTCACAGCACGGAAACTGCCCTGGTCAAGGTTACAAACGACATCCTAACCGCCTGCGACCAGAGCTCCCTCTGCCTCCTCGTACTCCTTGACCTGTCTGCTGCGTTCGACACAGTCGATCACACCGTTCTCCTCCAATGTCTTTCCTCCCACCTCAACCTTCAAGGCACAGTCCTTGACTGGTTCCATTCCTACCTGACCCACCGCCTACATTTTGTATCTTCCAACAGTTTCTCCTCAAACCCCCACACAGTTTCTCACGGCGTCCCCCAGGGCTCTGTCCTCGGCCCCCTCCTTTTCACCATTTACACGCTCCCTCTGGGCGATGTCATCCGCAAACATGGGGTAAATTTCCACATGTATGCGGACGACACCCAACTGTACCTTTCCGCCTCATCCCTCAACCCCCAGACCATCGCTGTTCTGACAGCATGTCTGCCTGACATTGAGTCCTGGACGAGGGACAACTTCCTCCAATTAAACGTGAGCAAGACCGAGGCCCTCCTGATTGGCTCAAGCCAGCGCATCCGCACATCGGGCGCTGCCAGCCTCAACATCCAAGGCTGTACTCTCCACCTCTCAAAGCCAGTCAGGAACCTCGGCATCACGTTCGACCCCAAACTCTCCTTCCTCCCCCACATCCGTGCCTTGACTGGCACCGCCTATTTCCACCTGCACAACATTGCCAGGCTCCGCAATTATCTCCCCGCGCTGCAGAAACACTCGTGCATGCGTACATCACCTCACGGCTGTACTACGGAAACTCTCTCCTCGTCGGCCTCCCCAGTTCCTCCATTCACAGGCTGCAGGTCATCCAAAACTCTGCAGCCTGTGTACTATCCCGCACCCGCCTCCGCAACCACATAACCCCCACCCTCGCCCGTCTCCACTGGCTCCCCATCCTCCAGAGGATCGAGTTCAAGATCCTCGTCCTCACCTTCAAGGCCTTACACGGCCTTGCCCCGTCCTATTTAACCGACCTACTCTCCCCCTATAAGCCTACCCGGACCCTCCATTCAGCAGGACTTGGCCTGCTCCAAACCCCCCGCCCGAACCGCCCCACCATCGGAGGCCGGGCCTTCAGTTTCTCCTCTCTCACCCTGTGGAATTCCATCCCCCAATCACTCCGCCTTGTTTCCTCCCTTTCCTCTTTCAAGGCTGGTTTGAAGACTTTCCTCTTCGACCGTGCCTTTTGTTCCCCCCAGAACCTTTCGACCTCCCCTACGTGTTTCACCCCTTCCCGAACACTCCCCTCCCAGCTCGGGTCACACACCTCCTGTGCAGCGCCTTGGGACGTCCTCCCGACGTCAAAGGCGCTTTATAGTGTAAATTGTTATTGTTGTTATCGTGCATATAGGGTGAAAATGAATTTCATCTTTCAGAGTTGGTTGGTGCCATGTTTTACTTAGCTTCACTTTGGAAAACAGGTGATTCCTGCAGTAATGTAAAGCAGTTCATAACCTGTGTATGATGGATTCGGGCACAAAGTGAGAAAATATTTCATTCCCAACCCTTGCACCCTTCATTTTGTTGAGTGCAAATGTTCACTTAATGTATGTGGGAGAAGTGAAGGCTAAAGCTAACTAATAATAATAATAATGCTTGTATTTGGTATAGCACCTTATCATGTCTTCCAGCATCTCAAAGTGCTTCACAGAATATACTGTAAAGTGAATGTTTTTTGGAAGAAGCATGGCAGCCAATTGCACACAGCACTGTTCTACAGTCGTAATTTGAGTGACCAAATAATTTTTTTGAAGGGATTATTACCCCCAGAAAAGCAATCCACCAATCGAAGAACAAGCAAGTTTCTACTCACTGCTAGGTAAACAGAGTTGTATAGAGTAAGGAAACTTGCCTATGGTTTCGCCCTGATTTCGATTTCAATTAAAATCCTTGAATAGGAGAGTGTTATCTATTTGTGGACACCTCCTCATCAGATTGTAAAAAGGTTTTAAATTTCATATGCATTAGCCCAAAAAATCTTTGTTTTCAGAATTGTAGAAAATGTAATTGCTATCACAATTTCTTCTTATCTGTTCATATTTCAAATTGTGGAACACAAAGTAAACACCATAGCGACTTAGGCCTGAAGCATTTAGCTCACTTCCAACATCATTCACGTTTTTGTGTCTGCCAGAGTTGGAGTACAATCATTAATTGCTCTTTTGTAAATATTTTTGCCAAGAATTTAATTACTGTGGGGAACACTTTAAATTCTGTCACTAGATTTCTTTTATTAAAATGGTAATGAGAAAAGGGAATTTGTTGTTCTACTGCTTTCAGTGGGCTTTCCGCTGAGTGATCTGGGTTCAATTTCAGTTGTTCTGCAACACAAACAATGGCAATGCAAAGTGTAGTCTTCTGTTGGAAAGTTTTGGCAATGTAAAAAAAAAGCAAACTGATAAACCTGCAAATTTCAATCTTATTGTACTTGAATTACACTTTCATATCCTTGCTATGAAATCACAGTAGCTGCATAAAAAAAATATGGATTTTATTGGAATGTTCAGGAACAAGAGTACATAGACAGTAAACATTTCGATACAATGCGAAATAAAATCATGGCAGTGGGCAGTTAACACTACATGGCATACAAATCATTGAGATGAAATACAACAACAACAAAATTATATTTGTGTAGCACCTTTCACGTCAGGAGGTCATTCCAAGGCGCTGGACAGTCAGTGTTTCGGACCCGAGCTAGGTTGGGATCGGGATGGGTGGAGGGTAAGGGGGAAGAGGTGGGTGACCGATGGCACGGTCGAATAGGAGGGTCGTGAGGCCGATGGCACGGTCGAAGAGGAGGGTCGTGAGGCCGATGGCACGGTCGAAGAGGAGGGTCGTGAGGGTCCTGAGGCATAACTTGAAGGAGGCTAGGGAGAGATCGAGGTACAAGGATTGCGGGATAGAATTCCAAAGATTGGGGGCAGTGTGGATTGGGAAACATGGAGCAGGCTGGAGCCTGCTGAGCGGAGGGAGTGGACAGATTGGTTGGGGGTGAGGAGATCACAGCAATAGGGTGGGGCAAGGCCATAGAAGGTTTTGAAGTTGAGGACCAGGATCTTGAATTGAATCCTTTGAGTGATGGGAAGCCAGTGGAGTTGGGCAAGAATCGGTTGAAATTATTTGGAAAAACTATTTGACAACAGTAGTCACGTATATTTTGTACTGAATTTACAACATTTTAACAATGGTTTGTTAAAATGTAGGATTGTCTGATACTCCTCTGATTTCCTAGTGAGTGAAAGCAACTGGCCCACAAATGTACAGTCAATTCACTTTACAGTATATTCTGTGAAGCGCTTTGAGACGCGTCAAAGATAATGATTTGGTGCATTATCAAATGCAAGTATTATTATTACTACTTCAAGGTTGCAGGTTCTGTTCGCAATTAGGGATTGTAAATACAATAAATGCCTGTTTATCCAGCACCCGATCAACTGCAACTTCCATATAACCGGCACATCAAAAAAAAGGTCTACATTCGATTAACTAGAATTTATCTGGAAAAATGCATTTTTATTTTTCTTGTGTGTGTGTGTTTTCGGCCGAATATCCGGCACGCGCTTTAACTGGGATTGGCAGGTCCCAACAGTGCCGGATAAACAGGCTTTTACTATATTTAATTGCCAGAGAAACAATTCTGAATTTCCAGTACATATTGTACTATATTATACATCATGCTCTTGTCATATTGTATAATATACATTAAATAATTCAAATCCATGTATTTGTAATCAATTGTTTTTTCACAGAGATGAAATCCCTAAGCCCACGCTAGCTTTGGAATATACCTTTGGACGACGAGCGAAAGGGCACAACACTGTATGTACTGTCATTTGTTTCTTTAAGTGAAAATTCAAATGTGTGAGGTATAAATCAGGTACCTCTGAGACTAATATTCCAAAGGCTATTGCCTACAATATTTCTTTCCGCCAAAGTTAGATTTGAAAAAAGGAATAAAAATCCAGTAGTTTCATCTGAAGTCCCAGATCAACCATTTAAGTATTGTAATATTAGCTACAATTATCATTTATATTCCTACATAAAATAGAGTTAACAGGCTTCTTTTAAAATAAAGGCTAGTACTTCCCTTCTTGTGCTTTATCTTTTTAAATTGCTGGCTTGAGACAGCCTAGGAACAGATATTTTGTCTTGTGTAGCCTGAATCCCAATAATGTATATGGGGAAGGGGGAGAAAAGTCCTGAAAAACATAAAGACACAGTGATTATACAGTTATATCCTTTTACAATATACTTGAATAAGTATCCATTCAAATCAGTATTTTCACTTTGTTTTATGAACCTACGAAAGCCAACAATATCAAAATTACATTTGATACACTATATCAAATACTTTATCATTCATTAAAATTTTCAAAAGATTACTTGAAACATGTATCTCAATTAGGACCTTGAATTCCTTGTAAATTTACAGGAAATTGTCTTGGAGTTTTTTTTGGAGAAATCAATATCAATTATTATATCATTTGATTTCTAATAAAGATCCTACACTGGCTAAAAATCCAGTTTTGCTGGTATTTGTTTTTTCTATCCTCTTTTGCGTCAGCAGAGGGCACCAGCCAGTTTTGTAAAGACAAAGTGCACTTTTGCCTCCCGGTGGTAGCACTCGATAAAAGCTTTTGTCAATTATTAATCTTGCAGCGCCTTGTAGAGTGCCTTTCAACATCCTCCCGATGTGAAAGGCGCTCTACAAATTTAATGTAATTTTGTTGTTGCATAGTCAACTGTCTAATCTGCATCTGTCTAAATCTCAATTGTATTGGAAATGCATTGCAACATCGAAAGTACACCCATTTACAAAGGTTTGCACGTTTACACTTGGGTACATTTGTCAATAGTCTTTTCTTTTAGATTTAACTATCATTATAAGTATACTTAGGCCAATGGATCATGTATTTTTCTCTGTTAAACTCTGTTACAGCCAAAGGATATTGCTCATGTTTGGGAACTAGGAGGTGGAACCTCATTAGCTGATCTCATTGAGATTCCCATTAATATAGACAGCATAAGGTGGGTGTTTTTGTCTTTAAATAAAACTCTGAACATATCTCTTTGAATGCGTCTATGGCCTCCTTCCCATTTTCCCTTGCTAGGCATCCAACCCTATCCCTATAAAGCACTCCTAAGATCTCCTCTGGGAAGGGGATATAAATGCAAATTGTTCTTAATCTCACTGTGTGCAGCCTGGTGCAAAGGTAGCATGTTTGTTTCTAGATCATAAGGTTGTGGGTTCAAGCCCCAAGTCGGAACTTGGTATCTAAGATAACACCCCAATGTTGGAGATGCCGTCCTTTGGATGAGACATTAAACCGAGGTCCCATCTGCCTGTTCCAGTGGCTGTTAAAGATTGCATGGCACTATTCAAGGAAGACTTTCTCCTGGTGTCCTAGCCAACAAATCCCCCAAATAAGATGGTTAGTCATGGCTGTTTGTGGTCCATTGCACAAATTGGCTGCTGCCTTTCACCCACAAAACACAGTCAATCCACTGTAAAGTGGATTCTGTGAAGCACTTGGAGACATCTCAGTGATGTGATAAGGTGATCCTATATATCAAATACAAGGATTATTTATTAGTAAGCCACAGAAAATGATTTGTAGAAGAATCTGTTTCCTACGACATTGTTATTTTCCTCACCTAAGCTCTAAGCTCATGCGGTGACTTGTATGAAAAAATAAACCCTATCATGAAAAAACCTTCACTGGACCCATCCCTACTCTCCAGTTATAGGCCCATCTCCAAACTCCCATTCCTCTCTAGGGCCCTGGAACGAGTCGTTGCTTCCCAGCTTTCCTCTTTTCTCTCTCGCCATTTCCTGTTTGAGCCCCTGCAATGCAGCTTCCGTGCTGCCCAAAGCACGGAGACAGCCCTGGTCAAAGTGTCTAACGACATTCTAAACATCTGCGATCGGGGCTCTCTCTGCCTCTTTGTCCTCCTCGATCTCTCTGCTGCCTTCGACACTGTCAACCACTCCATCCTCCTACACCGCCTCTCCTCCCAGCTCAATCTTCATGGACCTGCACTCACCTGATTCCATTTTCTCACCATCTCCACTTTGTCACCACCAATGGCTTCTTTTCCAGCCCCCTCACTATCACCTGTGGTGTATCCCAGGGCTCTGTCCTTGGCTCCCTACTTTTAATATCTGCTTGGTGACCGTGTCTCTACCACTCCAAGCCTTGTGACCCCATCTCCCTGATCCTCACCCGACTCCATTGGCTCCCCATCACCCAGAGGATTAAAATCAAGATCCTAATCCTCAAATTTTATCTGTGACCTCCTAACCCCCTAACAACCTGCCATCCCCCTCCATTCAGCAGGTTCTGGCCTGCTCCACGTCTCCCGACCCACCATTGACAAGCGAGCCTTCAGCCACTCTGCCCCCAACCTCTAGAACTGCCTCCCGCAGTCCCTCTGACTCACCCCCTCTTTTTCCTCCTTCAAGACCCGCCTCAAGACCCTTCTCTTCGATGGTCCCATTTGTCACCCCAAATCCTCCCCTTTCCTTCCACCCTCCCCATCCCCGATCCCAGCTCGGGTCTGAAACAATGATTGTCCAGCGCATTGGGACGTCCCCCTGACATGAAAAGCGCTATACATGTAATTTTGTGGTTTTTACTAACCACATTTGTCCCCATTGTGAAGATTTTGTTGACAAGATCAAGCAGAACTCACATTTCTGTAACTTCAATAGTTCTGAATGTGATTTTTCCCCACTGAGTTTTATCCTCTTGGGAAGAATTTCACTGTTTATCCAGAATTCTTTAAACGCAGTGAATGGAGTTTGAAACCAGTTCTAATCTTTCAATACCCCTCAGGGATCTCTCTGTTGTTTTGGTTTTGGATCTTTCCAAACCCAATAATCTGTGGACGAGCATGGAGAAATTGTTGACAGCTGCAAGAGGACATATAGATAACATTCTAAACGAACTGGGCAAAAAGGATTCTAAAGCTGCCAATCAGTGCAAGCAGCGGGCTTGGAAAATGCTGCAGAAGGACCATCCGGTTAGTCTGACACCATCAGATAAAATCAGTAAATTTACAAACATTTGAAACTACACTTGTCTGATACACTGTATACTTCATTTTTTTTTGTAATACTGATTGAGCCAGCATGAATTTAACCAATCAAGCCCCTGAACTGTCCAGGCTCCAGTCTGTTCCATGTCCCCCACCCAACCTGCCCAACCATTGGTGGCTGGGCATTCAGCCTCTCTGCCCCGCACACTCTGGAACCCCATACCACAGTTCCTTTGCCTCGCTTCCTCCCTTGCCTCCTTCAAGGCCAGTCTCAACACCCTCCTTTTCGATCGTGCCTTCTGCCGCTCTCCCTCCCCAATCCCCTACCCTGCTTCTCCCCCGTGCTATCCTCCCGACATGAAAGGCGCTCTATAAATGTAATTTTGTTGTAGTTGAATATAACTTATCTACATATTCTATTTGTGTCGGGAGAATGTGATTCCTGTGGATTCCTGAAGGATCACGTTGATGTTGTTTTTCCCTCACAGGATTGGGAATTGGTGGATCCATTTCCTGTTCCTTTAGTGATCATTGGGAACAAATATGATATTTTTCAGGTATAGTGCAAATCTTGTTGGAAGTTATCAGTTTTAAGCAATCTTTTACTGAGCTATAATAATTACTGTGTTGGTTCCTATTCTGTTTGGAACTGATTTTTGCTGGTTTTCTTTAGGATTTTGATTCTGAGCAGAGAAAAGTAATCTGCAAGACACTGCGTTTTGTGGCCCACTACTATGGAGCTTCATTATTGGTATGTTTGGACTTTTTTTTAGGTCAGTGGGGTATCTGATACTTGCAGAAACCAAACACAATACTTAAGAGTAAGAAAACCAACTATCAACTATTCAATTTCATAAATAATTTTATTATTTGTAACTCCATTTTCCCTTTTATAACAACAAAGTTACATTTGTATAGCGCCTTTCATGTCAGGAGGACATCCCAAGGCGTACTTCAGGATGGAGTTTGAGAGGTATTTAACACTCCCTGATTCATGTATCCTTTGGATGCATTTATCATCATCAACTGGGGAATATTTCCCAAGATTATGCCCTTTTAACATAGAAGCCATTACCCACAGTAGCTGTCTGAGAGCCACCCTTTTGCTCACCACCAAAATACTGGTTATTATTGTTTTTCATTTTGCATCCACTGAATGCCCCTATTTGAAATTTTAATTCCTTGCAGGAAGTTATCTTGTGGCATTTCAGGTTAAGATTGATCTTTAATGCTGAATTGAACCTGGGGAACTTTGGTGAGGACAATTCACAATCACAAGAATCTGACAACACTGACAAACTAATCTTGCAGCGAATGAAGCAGAATCTCATCCCATTGGTTTGGGTTGGGTTCAAATAGCACATCATTCACGCCTATGGTGCCTCCTGAACTTTGAAGAGGATAATTAAGATAAATCAAAGCTTATGTTCTCATTCTACCAAAATAGTTTTGCTATTCCTTCCAGTTTTATTTACACACATCTGTAAAGTTGTATCAATGATCTATCTAAAGAATTGTTACTTTTCTATAAATCTCCAATAATGTTTTGTCCCATCTTGTCTGCTAACCCAGTTTTTCAGCAATAAATCGGAAGTTCTCATGTCCAAGATGCGAAACATCCTAAATCAATTGGCATTTGGCACTGACAGAAGGTAGGATGAAGAGACATTTCATCCCTCCCCCCCATTGGTTAATGAGTTCATTCTTGTTGACTTTCCTAATGCTTTTGAACCAAGCATTGAACAAGAATGGCTCAATTTCACACTATTGACTGGAAGCTGGGTTAGATCTCATTTAGCCCACAAAATACACAGTCAATTCACTTTATGAACACAAGAACGTAAGAATTTGCTACGTAAAAGAAGACCAAGGTCCATCTAATTTGTCTTACAAGCGTGGGCCCGTGTTTGAATCCAGGCAGATCAGAGCAAAACTTTGGTCAAGTTTCCTTACTCCACACGCCTAATAATAATCCATCCAAAAAAACCACAACAATAAAAATTGGTCTTTTTCAATCCATGACTTTTTGTGGGTCACAGCTATGCGCAATTGGCTGCCGCATTTGCCACAAATATACAGTCAATTCACTTTACAGTACTGTATATTCTGTGAAGCGCTTTTGAGATGTTGATAAGATGTGAAAAGCACTATATCAAATGCAAGGGTTATTATTATTATTACAAGTTGTGTCCCAAACTATAATACTGTATCCTGAGAAATTATTTTTAGTAAAAATGGATCTAATTTGTTCTTAAAACAAATGACATTTTCTGCTTCCATTCCTTGTCCACCGACCCTGCAAGCCCTCCTCCACCTTCCTCTCAGACATCTTCATCCTCCTATCTTCTATTTCCCTCTGCTCTGAACGCCTTCTCATCTTGGATGATTTCAACCTCCACTTCACCCCATCCTGCTGTATCTCTGCTAACCTCTCCTCCCTTAACCTCTCTCTCCACATTGCCACCCACTTGCATGGCCACCCCCTTGACCTGGTGATCACCCGGGGCCTCACTGTCTCAGACATCACCGAAAAAGGCATTTCAGACCACCACTTAATCTCTTTTAACAGCTTTGTACCCACTTCCCCCTACTCAACCTTCTACCATCACCTACCACCCCTGGAAATAAATCTCCTCCTTCTCTGCTGCCTTGGAGTCATCTGAGCTCCTGCCACTCTGGTCCTCACACACCAATCTACCCTCTTCGCTCTCTTTTCTCCACAACTCCCTCTCCACTATCCTTGACTCCCTTGCCCCTCTCACCTCCCAAACTGCTTCATACTCCTGTAAATCCCCCTGGAACACTAGCCACTAATCCCTCAAGGTACATGTGCAAGCCACCGAACACACCAAGACCAAATCCAAACTAATGGTCGATTGCCAGATTTGGCTTGATCACACCAAGATCTACTACTCCGCCCTTGCCTCTACCAAATCTTCCGTCCACCTTCCCTGTACTGACCTGTTGGACATCAAGTCCTAGATGAGAGGTAACTTTTTACAGTTGAATTTCAACAAGATTGAGGTTCGTCTATTTGGCTCGCACCAGCACCTCAGGTACTGGCAGCATCAACCTCCATAGTTGCATACACCACCTCACTGAGCCTGTCAGAACCTAGTTGTGTTGTTTGATCTGCAACAGTCTTTTCTCCTCCACACATCCCTGCTATGACCTGCTATGACTTCCCTCACCTCCGCAACACAGCCCAACGCTGCCACTGTCTCATGCGGCGTTCCCTAGGGCTCTGTCCTTGGCCACCTGCTCTTCACCCTCCATATGCTCCCCCTCAGTGACATCATCCGCAGACATGGGGTAAATTTCCACATGTATGCGGATGATACCCAACTCTACCTTTCCGCTTCCACCCTCAACTCCAAGACTACTGGCATTCTGATGCGTGTCTGTCCGAGATTGAGTCCTGGATGAGGGACAACTTCCTCCAATTAAACGTCAACAAGATGAAAACCCTCTTGATTGGCTTGGGTGCCTGTGCACCTCAGGCACAGGCAACATCAGCATTCAAGGCTGCACTTTCCACCTCTCGAAGCCAGTCAGGAATACGGGCGTCTTGTTCAACCCCAAACTATCCTTCCTCCCACAAATCCGTTCCTTGACCCGTGCAGCCTTCCACCACCTCCGCAACATTGCCAGACTCCGTCACTACCTCAGCCCCCTTGCTGCCGAATCACTCATTCATCACATCTAGGCTCGACTACGGGAACGCTCTCCTCATCGGCCTTCCCAGCTCCTTCCTTCACAAGCTGCAGATTATTCAGAACTCTGCAGCTCATATATCTCCCGCACTAGGCTCTGCGACCACATCACTCCCACCCTTGCCCATTTCCACTGGCTCCCCATCCCCCAGAGGATCGAATTCCCCCAATCACAACCCCTCCCCTCCTGCTCTGGTCCCTACCTCTTCTCCCCCCTTTCTTCCCTCTTGTCTTCTCCCTCCCCCCTGCTCTCGTCCCAACCTTGGGACGTTGTTGTATTCTGTAAAGCGCTTTGAGACGTTGATAAAGACGTGGAAAGCGCTATCTAAATGTAAGGATTATTATTATATTATTATTCACACCTTCATCGGGTCCAGGTTTGACTTTACCAATGCCCTGCTTGTCGGCCTTCCCAACTCCTCCCTCCATAGGCTGCTGATCATCCAGAACTCTGCAGCCTGTGTCCTCTCCCTCACCAAGCTCCACAACCCTATCAACCCCATTCTCGCCCAACTCCACTGGCTTCCCATCATTCAAAGGATTCAATTCAAGCTTCTGGTCCTCACTTTTAAAACCCTGTGACCTTCTAACCCCCTGTCAACCTGTCCTCTCCCTCCACTCAGCAGGTTCCAGCCAGTTTCATGACCCCAACCCACCCGCCCCACCATCAGCAGGCAAACCTTCAGCCATTCTGCCCCAGCCTTTGGAATTCCATCTGGCATTCCCTCTGCCGCACCCCCTCCGTAGCCTCCTTCAAGTTCCGCCTCAAGACCCTCCTCTTCGACTATGCCATTAGTCGATTTCAACCCCAGCTCAGTTCCAAAACACATGTCCTGCGTCTTGGGATGTCCTCCCGACGTTCAAGGTGCTACACAAATGCAATTTTGCTGTTGTTGTTGTCTTCCTAGGGAGTCTGCTCCATAAGTTTACTTGCTCACTAAAGTAGTGTTTCTGCAGATGCGTTCTGAATTTACTCTCTTTCAATCGCAGGTCGTGTCCTCTGTTTCTACTAATCAGTGAAAGATAAAACAACAAAATTACACTTCCAGAGCACCTTTCACGTCAGTAGGACATCCCAAAACAGCTTATCATGGTCTATATTATCTATTCCCTTCCGAATCTTAAAGACCATAATCATATCACCCTCAATCTTCTCGTCTCCAGTGTGAACTTGTCCAATTTATCTTTTTTTAAAATTATTTATTGATAAATATATGACATGAATTCAAAACCACAGGTCTTGGCTTGTGGGCTACCCGGTGGGTGCACACTGAACACCTTGCACAGGATCGCCTCCTCCTTCCCATCTGGCCTTTGCCATGGCTAATCCGAATTTTAGCTTCTCGCTCAAAATACACTCCCTGATCCAAGTGAGTGAAGGCCTGAGACATGTTCTCACTGGCCGTACAGCACCAAACCAAATGCTGTGACAGCAGGTCCCTTGGGGCGAAAGGCGAGGGTATCCACTCCATCTTTCTCCAAACTGCCTTTGCAAAACTGCACTCCAGAAAGAGGTGGTCACGGTCTCCTCCCCTCTACAGCCAGCCCGAGGGCAGCGTGCTGACCTGCCCAGATCTCAATTGTGCATGAACGCCCAGAGGGGGAGGGCTTCTTGAATCGCCAGCCAGGCCATGTCCTGATGTTTGTTGGTCAGGACCGGTGACAAAGTGTTTTGTCAGATGTAGCTGGCCATCACCCTAGGGTACCTCCCATTCTGGTCTGTCCTCCCATTTTGAACCATTTCAACTACCTGTCGCGTGGACCACTTGGTGATTGCGCTGGGGTCTGGAATGATGTTTTTTAGGAAAGTCTCTATTTGGTGCAGGTGTTAGTCTACGCTCCAAATGTGTGGAACGGTTTGATGCAGTTCTGCCAGACCCACCATTCTAAACACTGGGTACAGGTAGAAACCCAGTATGTACTGGCATTTGTTGCCAGCGTAGAGGGACTCCAGACACAGCCTCAAGCAACTACACACAAAACTGGCCATGAGGATTAGTGCTACATCGGGGACCCCTTTTCCTCCTTTCTGTGGGCTTTGTGCATCATTTCCCTGTGGAGACGATCCATCTCGGACCCCTAGATCAGCTGCAAAATCTCTCTGGTGACTCCAGTGGCATTGTTCGTGGTTATTTAATCGCTCCTCATAGTCCAGTTCCTCTATCCCATCAATCATTTTGGTTGCCTTCCTCTGTATTACCTTTAGTATTACGGTGACTAGAACTGTCACCATAACAAGTGCTGTCACACTGGTGATTTGTAAAGTGGCAGGACTACCCTGTACGCCATTATTTCGGCTTAATATTACATTTCTGCTACTGAGCATTGTTGCGATAGCTTCAATTTATTATTTATCAGGATCCCCAGTCCTTTTCATTTTCCAGGCAGATTATTTTCTTCCTATTTAATTAATATAACATCAACAAAATTACATTTTTAGAGTGCTTTTCATGTCAGGAGGATGTGATAGTCCCTTTAAAAAAAAGTCCCCATGTGACGCACTTTACTTTCTCTACATTAAATTTCATCTGCCCTCGATCTGCCCAATTCCCTTCTGTGAAGCACTTTCAGACGTCTCAACAACATGATAAGCCGTTGTATCAAATGCAACAATTATTATTGTTAATTATTAATATATGAAACGTCTCCTTTGGGTACCATCAGTGCTGCATGTTGGATACTCAAACCAGGGCGTACATTTCAGTGTATTGAATGAGAGTCTTTAGTTCCCCATATCAATCCCTCCAATTTTTTATTTTCAAACAGTATTTCTGATCTATTTTGTTTCTGCAGCAAAACCATATATGTGGAGCACAACAAGCCACTGTTTGTTCCAGCTGGCCTTGATTCATTGAGTCAGATTGGTAAGTAATTGGAGAAAATTGGGGTTTTACTTCGCAATAGGTTAGGAACATTAGCAATATAAAAGATTCAAAAGTTTGTAACTGAAAAATTTCCAGGAAAAATTTCTTTGTAGCTGGGTATCTGAACGTCTGATCTCAAAATATACAGTGAATTTACTTTACAGTATATTCAGTTCAGCACTTTGAAACATCTCGGAAGTCATGATAAGATGCCATATCAAATACAAGGATTCTTATTTAATTATCTCAACTATTCTGTGTAGAGTTGAGCACTTCGGCAGAGAGGGAAATGGGGAAATTATCTGTAGAGCAACCAGTTATAATCCACCCCACCTCGTTCCCGGTTTTCCGATATTTAGAAACCTACCCAAGAAATGGCAGAGGAAGTGCCGCCGCCTACACCACTGTAAATACAACAACATAATTACATTTATAGAGCTCCTTTCGAGTCGGGAGGATGTCCCAAGGCGCTAGGTGCTAAGTGACAGAGTTGCGATGCTGTGAATTATAAGCAGCTGTTCCAAACTTCGGGAGATTTGGAAAAAAAGAACAAAGTTACATTTATACAGTGCCTTTCAAGTCGGGAGGACTTCCCAAGGCTCTAAAAAGGATGACTTGACTTCCGGGTTATCAGGTTAACATTGATGAAGCTTCTTACATACTATGCAATCATCATTCTGTGAATTGCTTTGTAACTTCTCGAAGACGTGATAAGGCACTAAATCAAATGCGAGGATTGCTAATTTGTTATTATTATGTGCAGGAAGTGTTACTGCAGAGCTGCCAACCCTCCCGATTTTTGCGGAAACCTTCCGCTTTTACATGCTCCCTTCTGCCCTCCCGATCCCAGATAAATAACTTCCGATTTTTTGCCATTTCATAATTTAAGCTAAATCCCCTTTGCACCACCTATGTTCAGTAGGGGAAGGATGGAAGAAATCAGTTTAATGGAGAAGAGAAAGTGAAATACTATAGAGAGAAGCATTGTATTTACCTTAATCCTAAGAGAGAAGCATTGTCGCTGGTTGATTGCAACATAGCAACTGGGTCCTCGTACGATACACTAGCTGTTCGCACACACACAGTACCTGTAGATCTACGAGTGCAGCTAGAGTGGGGTAGTAAAGATGCTGATGGCGGGAACTGCAGAGCGGATGAATACACACCAATATGTGGATGAATGCGGTCCCTTGTTTGGAGGAGTGAAACTTGAAAATTTAAACCACGGATGTAAATCACGGATGCACAAAATTAAGGTGTCCAAGGTGCCTGGATGCCTGTTAATGTCAAGCCTTGTCTTAACTATTGGCTGATATTGAAGTGATAGAGGCAATAACAAAATCCTTCCTGAAAATGTAACAAACCTTACTGAAAAATTACTACAACCTTCCTGAAAATCTTCCTTGAAGGTTGGCAGCTCTTTTACTGGTGTGACATCAAACGCAGTTTGCACAGAAAGCCCCGCTGGTGTCTCTTCACAGAGCAGAATTCCAGACTTTCACGCCTGTTGCCAGAACACTGCTAAATGTCACAATTATTGCATTTTGTTTAATATCCAGGATCTCCACCAGCCACTGAAATTGATCTCGGGAAGCTAAATGCACGAAACCCTATGGAACTGTGGAAAAAAGTATATGAACGGTTATTTCCGTCAGAGGTAAACCTTGCCAGTACTTTGGAAAACTAACGGTTTGATCATCATGCAAAAAACTTTCACAAAAGTTCTTTTTTAAAATTTCTTAGGATTGATGGGAAAGTACAGTAAAAGCCCGTTTATCTGTGACCCGATCAATCGTAACTTCAGTTACTATTCAGTTACGAATAGGTCCCCATTCGATTAACCGGGGCACAATCGCTACGGTGCATTTAATGAGTCGATTGTTGCACTAGTTGTTACGATTAGCTCTGAATGCTGCCGGTAGTGCACTTCCGGTCTTTCTTCTTAAAGGGGTGCTGTTTTTTTCTCTCCCTTTTTTCTGTCTCTCTCTCCCTCTCCTTCCTTCCTCTCTATCTCTTCCTCTCTCTTTGTATCTCTTCCCCTTTCTTTCTTTCCCTCTCTCTCTGATGGATACTATGTATTGCCTGTGTAGCCTCATGGCATCGTGGGTTTATACACTGTTTTGGTGGGGGTGTGGTGGGAGAAGGAGAGAGAGGCAGGGAGAGAGTGAAAGGTGGGGGGTGGGGAGATGGTAAGAGTGGAGGGGGGTTGGGTTTGGAGCCATTGAGATACCAGACTGACTTGAGTGTGTGTTTGAAAGAGAGAGGGAAGTTCCAAGCTTGATTTCCTCATCTGAATCATCTGATCAAAGGGAATATCTATACAATATTCTGTTATTATTTAATCTGTTATTAATATGGTGTGTTTCAAAAAAAGTTAAAAAAATTTGTTGTGGGTTTTCGGCGGCTGGCCTCCCGAATATCCGGCACGCAACAGTTTAACCAGCACTGGCCAGGTCCCGAGGGTGACAGATAAACGGGCTTTTACTGTACATCCTTTTAATAAACCAATAAAGGCAGATTGTTTTGAAAATTGATGAAGGACCTCTAGTAATAGAAAGGATCAATGTTTGCTTCAGGTGCTTTCCTGCCTTTGAGGGGACACACTGAAATCATTACGTTGAACAATGCAGAAAGTGCTTAAACCTGCTGAAATACTGTGTGTTTGTTTCCTTGTTTGTGTGTTTTGTTAAAGGATTTTTAAAAACAGGAATGGAGACAGTCATTATTTTAAGACATGGTTTGCCCATTTCGGGGTGAGGGAAAGGCAAGAATTATGATATCTTGCACTTTACTACCATGCTCTGACTTAAATAACCTATTTGCACTGAATTGAGTTCTGCTAATTGCTAAGGAATGTCTTACATCAGCAGTCAAACTGTATTTCCTGTAGCTGTATCACATAAATAGCATTAACATATACATTAATCTCTGGGTGAAATTACTAACGTTACTGAACTGCAGGTTCTCATTAATGTTGAATGTTGTATCATACACACTATCACTGCAGGATTGTCAAGAAATCATGCATTCATATTCAGCCAATACGAAGCCAGCATTGTTTATCAAAATGAATAATTGCTTCTTAATGGAATTTGTCATTTTAAAAAGTGGCATAACTCAATTTATTCATGTTTCATCTCCACGCCTGGAGACGCTGACTCCTTGCTGTGGTATGCATACAAAGTACCAGTCACCCACCTCATCTTAGTGGTCTATCCATGTGTCATTCTGTATAGTGAGTGTTATAGGCAGGTCAATAGTGGAGAGGAGAAATTGCAGCCAAGCTCCCTCCTTCCTCATTCAATATTCACACAACAACAAATATTACATTTGTATAACATACACACACATAGCCCGTGATGATTGCTGGATCAGGAGCTGGAACCCTTTTTTTTTTCTCCTTTAACCAAGGCTAATTCTAACATCCTTAATGTTCTTAATGTTGCCTTTACTTTGATCAGATGATTCAGATGAGGAAATCAAGCTTGGAACTTATTATGTATCAGATTATCTAGGACTTTCATAAGCCCATTGCCTTTGAGGAAGGAATCTTAGCTCATCATATCCTGCAAACCTGCATATCCGGTTTGAAGACTTTCCTCTTCGATCGTGCCTTTTGTTCCACCCTGAACTCTTCTACCTCCCCTTCGTGTTTCATCCCTTCCCAAACACTCCCCTCTCAGCTCGGGTCACACGCCTCCTGTGCCTTGGGACGTCCTCCCGACGTGAAAGGCGCTCTATAAATGTAATTTGTTGTTATTGTTGCAAACTTAATTAGCTTTCAATGATTTGTTTTCATAGAATCCAAGTGAATTGAAAGATATCAAAGATCTGACTAAAGATTCACATTATGCTGAACCTGAAGTGGATGCCATGAGGGCACAGAAGGACCAGGTAGTGTACATTATTGCATTCATGCATTGACCTCAGTTAATGGTAATTTGTTAGTTTTTAAGCTTGCAAACTTTTAGATTTTTACAATGTTAAATGCATTGCTGTTTGCCATCGAAAATAATATTCCACATAATCATTCAAGTGTCAAGTGGGGAAAAAAACAACTTTATTTAAAAAAAATTCTGAAGGTATTAAAAGAAAGTTCACGTTCTGATCTCCCTGTAATTAAAATAAATCAACGTCAGTTCACACTAATATGGGCATCCTGTTGGGGCAGGTTGAGTAACAACTGATCATTGTTACTATAAAGTAGGGTCCGGCGATATATCGGTTATATCCGATATAATTTTCATATCGATACGCCGATATAAACATTTTCGAAATATTGATACATCGAAAAAGTCGGTATATCAAAAAAATCGGAATGCGCGCGCACTAAACTACAAGACCCAGAATGCTCATCTCTACACAATGCACAGACCGAGGTGCAAGCTGCCATATTGTATTCATAGTCCTCGAATACAATATACAGGTATACAAGGGGTGGGTGGGGGGAGAGAGACAGCGGGGGGGGGTTAGGGGGGAGAGAGATGGCGGGGGGGCTAGGGGGGGAGAGAGACGGCGGGGGGGGGAAGGGGGGGAGAGGGATGGCGGCGGGGTGGGGGTGGAGAGGGACGGCGGCGGAGGGGGTTGGGGAGAGGGACGGGGATGGGGGAAGAGAGGGATGGCGGCAAGGGGGGGGGGGGAGAGAGGGACGGCGGCGGTGGGGGGACAGATGGGAGGGGGTGGGAGACGGGGTGGATGTGATAATATACAGATAGATAGAGATGAGGGGGATGTGAGAGAGGACAGATACACAGACAGAAAAACATAGAGATGGAGAGAGTGAGTGTGAGAGACACAGAGAGAGATATTTACCTCCTGAGGAGATAGGCCCCGAATGCGCACGCACCCCGAATGCGCACGCACCTCATGACGCACGCGCATGCGCAGTACGAAACCCCTGGAAATATCAATATTTCAGTATATCTCGATATGAGCCCATCGATATATCTAAATCAGAAAATTTCCATATCAACGGACCCCACTATAAAGAGTTATCTTTGACCAGATTGAAAGCTCTGGTATACAATAAATTCCCTGGGAGATAATAAAGAGTTGGGGTTGGTGTTTGTCTGAAATAATAAGATACCTGGTCCCAAACTTACCTTAATCAATTAACCTATAGTAACCTAGAAGCTGTCATTGCCGTGCAGACATTTACAACTAATACGTAGTTGTCCCACTGGACTATGCACTCTGCAGGCCAATGTCTCAGTGCGCAGTCTTGATCTAAAGTTATTAAAAGTCTTTGGTTACTCAAGTTCATCTTGGTTTCATTGACATAACTTTTCCTTGTTGCCAAGGTTGAAACATTTAAAAGAGGAACACATTCTCATTTAAAAATTGCATTAAAGTAATTTATGCCTTTAAATTTTAGTATTTAATAATGTTTTTGTCTCTGCCACATATACCACACTCATAGTGGTCAGTTTCGGACCTTTGCCAGTTCCACTTCGTAATAGACTCCGATGCATACAACAACAACAGCTTGCATTTATATAGCGCCCTTCACGCAGGGAACCAAGGAGAGGGAGGTGGTAGGTAACCACAAGCATAATCAAAAAGGAAGGCCTGAAGGCGGGATTTGAAAGTGGGGAGGGAGGGGGCAAGGCAGAGGGATTGAGGAAGAAATGCAAGCAACCAGTCCACATTCCCATTCCTGGACTACGTAATCCTGTGATGAGGAATTTTTCCAACAGCAGACTCTTTAAAAGCCATTTTACATTATTCTACCGCTTATTTTGGTTCAGAATATATTTTTCTAACTAGCATGGCTGCTTCAAACCTCTATTGAAATACAGTAGTCAATTTTTGTTCACGTATAGTTTATAATTTATACTAATAATAAAGCGCTATATCAAAATGCAAGGATTATTATTATAAATTATAAACGTTGCTGCTAATTGCAATGTGGAATGTTTCAGGAGGTTAACTGAACTTTAGCTAGATAAAGTTGTCCATTTAAAAAAAAACTTTTCACAATCTGGCAGTATAAATAGAATCTGTATTTATATTTATTGTGTCGAGTTGAGTTTGCCCTGTAATAACCTTTCTAGGCATATTTATTAACCTGTTTATCAACCTGATTAAAAAGTCAGCAACACTATTGTAATTTGAAGATAAGTGAAGATCACATACTTGTTTTAAAACAGAAATTGCTGGGAACACTCAGCAGTTCAGGCATCATCTAAAGGAAAAGTGAGTCAACGTTTCAGGTCCACGACTACATGTTGGGAGGGAGAGGCTTTTAAGGACTAACAGAGGGAGAGGCAGGGCAAGGAAGATAAAGGAGAAAATAGGGTAGAGGGCAGGAGAGGATGGGTTAAAGAGGTGTCAATGCTATGAAACAAAAGAGGGAATTGCAACAAAATTGGAGGGAAGGGGTGTTAATAATATTAAACAGAGGGGGTGAAATTGCAAAAGAACAGGCAGAGTGTCATAGAAGAGGGGGAAGGTGAGCTGTTATAGCCTGAAAGAAGGAAACGGTCCGCTTGGAATGCAGAGGGGGGAGGGGAGAGAAATATATGCTTTGTGGTGGATCACACTGAAGTCCTCTGAGACACCGTCCGGCGTAGAGGACGCTATATAAATTTAAATTGTTGTTGTTGTATCACGCTGGAGGTGATAGAAAAGGCGGAGAATTATCCTTTGGATATTGAGGCTGGTGGGATGGAAGGTGAGGGGGACCCTATCAAGGTTCTGGGAAGAGGGGGAAGGGATGAGGGCTGAGGTGTGGGAAATGGGGCGGACACATTCAAGACACTGTCTACCACAGTAGATGAGGAAAAGAGGACAATTGAGAAAGGTGGCATCGTCAGAGCAGATGTGGCGGAGGCGGAGGACCTGGGAAAAGGGAATGACATCTTTACAGGAGGTCGGGTGGGAGGAGGTGTAGTCCAGGTAGCTGTGGGTGTTGCTGGGCGTAAAATATATCTTGATAATCCATGGCCTGAGATGCAAATGATGACGTCGAGGGAAGGGAAGAGTCTTGAGGTGTAATTTTGTTGTTATTGTATATATGTTACCATTTGGATATAACAAGCTGTTGCTGAACTGAAGTCTTAATTCTGTGAGTTACATTGATGAATAAAATTCTGTCTGCGCTTTTGTCTGTTTCAGGAGCTTGAGCAGTACAAAAAAAATGCCAGGTCGTGGAAAGAGTTGGAATTCTACACGGAAGAGAGATGATCCTTTTAATAAGTACTCTTTCACAAAGTGAAATGTATGACATTTTCTGTACAGTGTAGGGTTAAGATATTTGATACTGTAGTTCTAATGGGAGTATTTCACCTGTTTACTAGGATATCTCAGTTATAATTGCTGATATTTATTTTTAAAAAGTTTATGTTTGCACATTAAATGTTAGTTCATTTTGAGACCATAAGACTATGTTTCATTTTACTCCATATTTGCTATGTTACTCCAATCTTTGTCACCATGTGCGAAGGGAATTCAGAACCTAGTTAACCTGCAACATTCTTCAATAATTGTAGATGGCACAATTTGGGTTTATTGGAACTTTAATACACCTTGATATGAACTCTGCAGCAAGAAATACTGATACCTGTGAGGTCTTGAAATGTTATTTGAGTATAAATGGCCATTTCAAACAGATTTCTTAGTAAAAAAAAACACACCAAGTTGGAAATGAGTATTCCTTCTAATAACCTGAAATACGGAATTCAATCTACTTTTGCGCTGTTGCAAAAATCTTGAATTGCTGCTGGGAATAAGCATGGATTTTAATATTATAGTAATCCTTGCATTTGATTTAATCCCTTATCAAGGTGAAACATCAAAACACTTCACAGGATGTAGTGTAATGTGTAATGATTCTATTTATGTGGAAATAGAGTTTGCAGCCTGAAAATAATTTCTAAGAGTAACAACTTGAAATTTAAAAATCTGATGGCTAAGATTGAAAAATCTAAACTTGTTGCTAAATTAAAAGCCAACAAGGTGCTCATTCCTTTCTGAAGTAGCTGAGGTAAAAGCCATTAATTCTTCAGTAGTCGGGAAGTCTTCAATCCCAAGCCTGTTCTCCAGATACCAGGAGCTTTTTCTTTATGCATAGCTGCCAACCTTTTTTAACAAAAAAAAGTACTCCTGAAAGCTAAAAACAGTATTTTGTAGTAAAAAAAAAGTATTTTCCCCAGAACCTACCGATACTTAACGAAAAAATTACAGCGCGAAAAGATGGCAAGTAAAATGGGACTTCAAAACCCCTCGTTAAGCAAAAATTGCGTTAAGAGGGAGATCCCTACTGTGTTCCATAGATGAAAAAAATCATTCCCAGTAATGCCTTACGTCTAGCCTAGCGCTAACATTTACAGTGTACCAGCGATCGCAGAAGGTAGGTAGCACTGTTATTGGAGGCAGGGAGAGAGAGTTAAAGAGACTGAGACAGAGAGACTGTGAGTGAGATTGTGACAGCGAGAGACTCAAACAGAGAGAGAGAAAGACAGAGAGAGAGAGAGTGGGACAGAGAGAGAAAAAGAGCGCGACCTAGACAGACAGAGAGAGGGAAAGAGACACGGAAAGAGAGAGAGAGGGAGAGAAAGAGACACACAGAGGGAGACTGAGATGGAGAGAAGGAGAGACAGACAGAGCATGGAATTTCCAAAATTCGGATCTTACCAAAAAAAAACTTATTTTACCAAGAAAAATCGTACTGCCGTATTTACTTCACTTTATCGTACTAAATACGGCAAAAACGTACTGGTTGGCAGCTCTGTTTATGCAGAATGTAATCAATTACTGGAACAGGTTGTCAGGAAAGGTAGTAAAGTATTTTCACTTCATCAAAGCAAATCTCACTGAAGTTGACTAACAAGCAGAATGTGAAAAATCACACAGGCTTTAATTGAAAATATAACTTTATTATGTTATCATCTGTACAGAATATGATAAATGTCTGATTTGATAATTTCTACAATAACTTCATTTGGAAAAAGAACTAATTTCTGGCCAAACAAACAGCTATGTTGGCAATTCACGTACATTTTTCAAAGGACAAACTATACAGGTCCATACCACTTTAAGTAATATTTGTGTTTAACATGGGAGTCACAGAGCAGTCAAAAAATTCTCAGTGGGAGGACTGAAAATGAAATGGTAATTTTAAAATTAAAATTGCACCAACTGGCCTGCCGCCAGTCAAATGAATAATGAGTGCTGTGAGATTACAACAATAAAATTACATTTCTAAAGCACCTTTCACATCAGATTAACGTGTTATATTCACTCTGTGGATTCACAGAAAATAGGGACTAATTTGCAAATATCGATTGTTGTCAGTAATCATGCCATAATGCCGACCCACAAGAATGTCACTGAGGCAATTTCCTCCCAGAGCTGAGGTTTGATGCCCTTCCATTTACCATAATGGGTTGGTATTTGCATCTCTGAGCCCCTAACCCATTTTCTGAGTGTGGTCAAAAGGTCGGAGGTACTCGTTTCGCAAGTGAAGGACCTGGGTTGGATCCCCAGCAGGGTGAAATGTTCAGCAAGTTTCCTTACTTCACACACCTCTGTTTACCTAGCAGTAAGTCGAAACTCAATTGTTAGTCGATTGGTGGACACTTTTCCCGGGTAATAATTCCTTTAAAAAAATTGGTCACTCAATCCATGACTATTTGTGGGGCACTACTGTGTAATTCGTTGCCGTGTTTCACCCACAAGATTTATTTTACAAAATATTCTGTGAAGCTCTTTGAGATGTATCAAAGACTTCTGCCCACTCCTCAATCAAACGATCACGATAATTTAAATGATAATTAAGAGGGAGGTCCCTACTGTGTTTCCGTATATGAAAAAAATAATTCCCAGTAATGCCTTGTGTCTAGCCTAGCGCTAACATTTACAGTGTACCAGCGATCGCAGAAGGTAGGTAGCATTGTTATTGAAGGCAGGGAGAGACTGAGACAGAGAGACTGTGAGTGAGATTGTGACAGCGAGAGACTCAAACAGAGAGAGAGAGACAGAGAGAGGGACAGAGAGAGAGAAAGAGCGCGCCCACAGATATATATATACATATATATAGATATATATATATATATATACTGTATATATATCTTTCTCCCCTAATCCCACTTCCATGACTGTTTGTGGGACACTGCTGTGCGCAATTTGGCTGCCGCGTTTCGCCCACAAATATACAGTTAATTCTCCTACTCTCCTTCATCCTGCCCCAACCCCTCCCGCCCCTGCCCTTGTCCCTACCTGACTGTACAGCGTCTTGGAACGTCCTCTCGACGTGAAAGGTGTTATTTAAATGTAAGTTTTGGTTGGTTGGTTGGTTGGTTGGTTGGTTGGTTGGTTGGCATTATATCAAATGCTTTTGTTCTAGTTTCGAATGACATTCCTGATGTTGGCAAGATTGCATGACGCATGAATGGGAGTAAAGGAATCATAAAATGGGGCTAAGAACAGCAAGTCTTAGAACATTTTGATTTCCATTATAAAAAATAAAGTGAGATGAATGGTTTAACTGGTTCCTATTTTAGAACAGAGGAGTGTAAATATTTAGGTGACAATATTTCTGCTTCTGTTACCGTTGGATTATTAAATCTCGGATCTTAAAAGTTATAATGCCAAAGATTACAAGAATAGGCACAAACGAATACAACACCAGGAAATCCAACCCAAATCGAGAAGGTGCCCCAGGATAAGTCTTCTGAAGATACTGAATTCCCTGTGTGAAAAAGCATGGGGAGTTTGTGGTGCTGTTCGGAGATTGCCCATCTGCAGGAAAACACATAAATGGCAAAACACATTCATTTCATTTAGTAAATAGACTTTCCCCCCCCACTTACATAGCAACAGATTGCTTTGCAATACATAACAACACCATATTACATTTGTATAATATCTTACATCTGGCAGACATCCCAAGGAGCTGGACAGTCAGAAATATGGACCCGAGCAGTGGGCTAGGATCAGGAGGGTAGGAGGGTGACCGAAGGTGTAGTCGAAGAGGAGGGTCTGGAAAAGTGTCTTGAAGGAGGGAAGGGAAAGAGGCAAGGCGAAGGGACTGTTGGATGGAGTTCAAAAGGATGGGGGCTCGACCTTTGTTGGTGGGGTGGGGTGGGGTGGGGTGGGGTAGGCTGGGCAGTGGTCAGAACCTGCTGAATGGAGGGAGCAGATGGGTCAATATTGCGACATACCTACAATACAGTATACACCTCCAAATATGCAGTTAACACATTAGTCAGCAATTATCTGTGAAGCACTTTGAGATTAACATGAAACACAATATCAAATCCAAAGATTATTTGGACGAAGAGTTATTTGAAATCGGGAAAACATTTAAAATCGATAAAGATTTGAAGAATAATAATATAAAAACAAGCAGGGAGTGAGTTTTTTCAAGCCGCAAAGCAAGATTGAGGACTCGTGGAGTCCTGTAGCTCAGTGCTTTAGAACACTCGCCTCGCAAGTGGGAGACCTGGGTTTGATTCCCAAGCGGGGCGAAACTTTGGCCAAGTTTTGTTACTCTACATGCCTAATAATAATCTCCCAAGATAAAAAAAAGCAATAATGAATCAATCACTTCAATCCTCGACTGTTTGTTGGACACTGCTGTGCGTAATTAGCTGCCGCGTTTCAATAACAAAATTACACTTTTCATGTCCGGAGGATGTCTTAAGGCGTTGAACAGTCATTCTTTCAGACCCGAGCTGGGGGTGGGTAGGGTGGATGGAAAGGTGGGGAGTTGGGGTGACCGATGGGACCGTCAAAAAGGAGGGTCTTGAGGTGGGACTTGGAGGGGGTTTCCTTACTTCACTATCGGAGCTTGCTGAGCAGATGGGGTGGGCAGGTTGGTAGGGGATTAGGAGGTCGTAGAGGTGGGGTGAGGTCATGGAGGGCTTTGAATTTGAGGACCAGGATTTTCAATTGGATCCTCTAGGTGATGGGGAGCCAATGGAGGATGAGGGAGATGGGGTCACGAAGCTTGGAGTGGTAGAGGATATGAGCCACAGAGTTCGGCATTATCTGAAGCCTATGGAGGAAGGGATTGGGAAGGCCAACAAGCAGGGCATTGGCGTAGTCAAGCAGGATGTGATAAAGGCATGCATAAGGGTTTCAGCGGCCTGAGGGGTGAGATAGTGACGGAGCTGGGCATTGTTGCAGAGTTGAGGGAAGGTAGAGCGTGTTACAATTTGGATGTGAGGGAGGAAAAACAGTTGAGGATCGAACAAGACATCTAGGTTCCTGACTTGCTTGGTGAGATTGCGTGTGCAACCATGGAGGTTGATACTGCCAACACCTGATGTGAGAAGCGAGCCAATCAGGAGGGTCTCAGTCTCGTTGATATTCAACTGTAGAAAGTTAGCTCTCATCCAGGACTTGATGTCTGACAGACAGTCTGTGAGGACAGCAGTGGTCCCGTAGTCGAGTGTAGAGGCAGAAAGATAGAGTTGGGTGTCATCCGCATAAATGTGGAAGTTGACCCCATGTCTGTGTTTGATGTTGCCAAGGGGGAGCAGGTAGGTATTAAAAAATGGGGGGCCAAGGACCAGAGCCATGGGGGACACCACAAGTGACGGGTGCTGGAAGAGAAGCCATTGGTGGCGACAAAGTGGAGACATTGAGAAAGGTAAGAGTCGAACCAGACAAGGGCAGATCCGTGAAGATTGACCTGGGTGGAGAAGAGATGTAGGAGAATGGAGTGGTCGACAGTGTCGAAGGCAGCAAAGAGATTATATTTCACCCACAAATATACATTCAATTTATTTTACAGTATATGTGAAGCACTGAAGATGTAAAATGTGCTATGTCAAATGCAAAGATTATTATTATTGAAACAGGAAGTTATGACTTTAAAGTCAATGAGGCTGGCCAGCCTGTGAGGTAAGGTTCAAAATAATGTATTTGATCAAACTGGTTCTGTTAAATTCCATGCTTCTGACCTTGAATCGTAAATGATTAATGGCAGATGCAGAGATAGCGGGGATAATGTGCAAAGTTCAATAATTTTTTTATGTTTCAATTTGTGCCTTCTCGCATTAAGGCTTGTGGAGTCCTATAGCTTAATGGTTTGAGCACTTGCCTGGCAAGCGAGGACCCTTGACTTGATTCCCAGGTGAAACATTAGGCAAGTTTCCTAACTCCACACTCCTCTGTTTACCTAGCAATAAGCAGGAACTAGGTTGCGAGTCGATTCCAGGGGTAAGCAATCCTTTCCGGGACAAACAACGTCCTACCCATCTGTTACCAGGATGTCCACTGCCTCCTAGGCTTCTCAACATCTCTGTCGCCTTTGACACCATGGACCACGCAATCCTTCACCTCAACTTCAAGGTTCTGTTCTTGACTGGTTCAGGTGTTATTACTCCACCCTCTCCAATTTGTCTCTGTTAATGGTTGAACCTGGGTGTTCAACCCTCAACTGTCCTTTCTCCAACTTATTCTGTAGCTTAGTGGTTAGAGCATTTGCCTTACAAGCAAGAGACCTGGGTTCGATTCTAGGCAGGACAAAAGCTTGGGCAGGTTTCCTTATTTCCAAACGACTGATAATAATCCCTCCCAAATTTTTTTATAATAAATTGTTCATTTCAATCCACAACTGTTTGTGGGACACTGCTGTGTGCAATTGGCTGCCATATTTTGCCCACAAATAAAGTCAATTAAATTCACAGTATATTCTGTGAAGCGCTTCAGAGATGTCTAGAAGACATGTGAAGGCTCTATATCAAAAACAAGGATTATTATTATTATTATTTCCATGCCATGACCAGCAAGTACTGCCTTCCACCACATTCCCGAAAAACTCTGCAGCTCGTGTCTTCTCCAGGCTCCATGACCCCATCATCCCCACACGGGTCCCTCGGAGGATAGAATTCAAAATCCTCATCCTCACTTTCAAGGCCCTCCACGGTCTTGCCCCATCCTACCTCTCTGACCTGTTGATCTCCTAATCAACCTGTCCGCTCCCTCCATTCAGAAGGCTCCAGCCTGCTCTATGTTACCCATCAGACCTGCCCTACCATCGGAACTCCATCCCATAATCCCTTTGCCATGCTCCCTCCTTTACCTCCTTCAAGGGCCGAATCAAGACCTTCTTTATCGACCATGCTTTCAGCCTCCCCACTACCTCTCTGCCCTCCCTCATCCCAAACCTAGCATACAAGCTTGTGTCCTGATCTCTGACTGTTCAGCACCTTGAGACATCATCCTGATAATAATAATATTATTATATATATTATATTATAATCCTGAAGTGAAAGGTGCTCTACAAATGTAATTTTGTTGTAATGATCGTTTAAAATTTAAAAAATAATTTAATGAATAATTTGGTTATTCAACGCATGACTGTTTGTGCGACAAAGCTGTGCATAATTGGCTGCCCACAATTGTCCACAAGATATAGTCAATTTACTTTATATTCTGTGAAGCACTTTGAGGCATCTCAACCATGTATATATAGTGGCTGCAGGGCCAGTCAGGCGATATATCAAATGCAAGGATTATTAATATTACTGAAACCACTCACCATATCCGCATGTGAAGTTTAAACCATAAAACTCGTTGACCATCAGGACCTCCACACCGTATTTCTGGAACGTGAGGTAACTCATCCACAGAAATGGTTCAGGCATATCTTCAGTACTCCTAAAATCAAAGCTTCTATAGGTTAAATCTATGTTAAATTGAGCTATTTTGCAACATTATTGAACATTTTCTGGAGTTCACTGTTATTTGGCTACAAATGCAATTGAGTAACTACAACTGACAGTAATTCCCTGTAAAGTGCTTTGATATGTTTCAGCATTATAGCTGCTCTATCAAACGCAAGGATTCATTGGGCTGAAATACCACCATGTCTACACATAGCCAACCTTGACTGTATGGTACTTAATGCCATCAATTCAATGAGGTTACCCCAGCAGAGGAAGAGAGGAGGGATTTAAGTGTTGAGCTAAGAGGCTGTCAAAAACATTTTGTATGAGAAAGCTGATGGTGTGGAGAGATTTGGGGAGAGAGTTCCTGAGAGGATGGGAGGATATATAGTGGCTGCAGGGCTAGTCATTAGTGATAGGATGGAGGTGGTGAGGGAGAAGCAACAAATCATAGTCGCAAGAGTGGAAAACAACAACAACAACTTAAACTTATAAAGCGCCTTTCACGTCGGGAGGACGTCCCAAGGCGCTGCACAGAACAAGAGCAGGAGAATAGGAGTCTGATTGTTCAGTATTACATTTCACCTCCTTTCCTCCCAGGCTTAATTTACAATTCCCTTTTTAAATTCTCCATTAGCTTCCAAGAATCCAGGCCTCAGTACAATGCTATGTTTTCGTAGCTGTCATTAACCGGAGTCTTGCTCGGTTTGCTGCTGATTCTGATTAAATTCCGGTATTTAACAGTTTGAGTCCTTGAAACAAAAGACAAAAATAACAATATCCTTGCATTTGATATAGTGTTTTACTTCCCTCTCTATGTTGTGAAGCTAGTTAGCTTGCTCCAAAACATACAACTGTTCTGATATTCCAACTTATTTATATATTGGTTTAATCGTTGTTTGTTTGACCCCATGTACAAATGGCCACTACTTTTGCCGACAAATAAACAGTCGCTACACCTGACAGTATCAACGTGTGAGACTTTGAGACGATAAGTACTATATCAAATGCAAGGATAATTAGCATATTTATCATAGCAAGATTGGATTATATATGCTATTTCAAAGAGAACTCACCTCAGGAAACCTGATCCAATCAGAAGTCCTGCCACGTTAATCAAAGCCACAGCACTGTTAACAACATTTGGGTTCTGAATGATGCCAAGAAACGTGAGTGTAAGGAGTTCCCCGACCAGATGTGGCACAATGAGCACTCCAAAAAAACACGCAAACCTTTCCCACAATGGAAACATCCCCACGGTCCTAGGTAAAAGGTATTGAAAACACACACAGAATTTCACTACTTTTTCCCATTACAAAATGGTAAACAAGTAAACCCTTTGTTGCAGTATTTTTGTTTTTAAAATGTCCCATACCCAGGATGTCCCAAATTAACTTTGCCTCCTCATTGTTAAGTGCCCTGTCTGTCAATCAAAAAGTTGTGGGTTTAATCTCCATGTCCACACATGTCATGTGTCTAGGGCTATATTGCTGCGAGTGTTATCCTTTGTTATACTGAGGTCCCATTTATTCAACTGAAGGTTAAGGACCAGTGTCTTGGCCAACAATCCCCTCCCCAAATAAAATTGTCTCTCACCCCTGATTATCTATCCACTGCCCTATGTTGAATGCTGGCACCAATGGAACTATTACCCCTATATACAAGTTAGCACCTCTGAAAGCGAATGTGGAATATAAAAGAAACATCCATCTGATAATTAAAAATTGATCATCTCTGACTACAACTACTAAAAGTTTTCATCAAATCGTTACTTTACACCCTTCTAACCCCTAGTTACTCTGTCCTAAAATGCTCAAATGTTTCTTACCAGTAGACAAAGAAGCTGTAAACAGCCACGCTGATGATGCTGAACGGGAGGATGTGAGCAATGTAAGCCACCAACATTAGCCATTTCTGATACAGACCATCTGTACTTTCCTGGTCGGCAATAGCTCGCAATGAAGGATCTTGATATTAATAATAATAAATTATTTCCACTGGTGAGTGAGTCAGTGATAAGAGGGCACAAATTTAAGATAGTCAAAAAAGCAATTAAAAGTGGAAGTTAAAACACATTTCTTTACACAGAGGGTGGTTGGAATGCTGAATTCTCTGTCTGTAAAACACTTTCAAAGTTCCACAAATCCTAAATTATTTTCAGTGGATACCATCAGCAGTGGGAGTTTAAACGTTTCTGCCTCACTCTCTTTAACTCCATCCTGGTCCCCCTTCAAGTTGATCCCTCCTTCACCTCGTTTACTTCTGTCTCAAGACATTCCTCAGACTGAGCTTTTGGGCATCTTCCCCCTACTTAACCCCAACCACCTATCAGCTCACACCCCCAGCTTGGGTGCCCAGTCAGTATTGTAATGTCCTCCCAAAAGTGAAAGATGAAATATAAATGCAATGCATTGAAGTAGAAGAGTAGAGGTACACAATTCCGCTACTAAACTTATCAGAGAATCATCTCATAGGTTAAGGCTAGGTGGTATTTCAGGGCTCAGGACAATGGGATTGGATCAAATGGTTCATGTGAAAATAAACATCAGCAAAGGCATGAAAGAGACAAGTAGCTAGATTCTGTGTTTTTCTGTGCTATAGCATTCTATGAGTGCAATAAAAGAAAACTTTGTGCAAACTTTGTGCAAAAAGCCGCAGACAGAAAAGCTCATGATACAGACCACCAGAACGTACTACAACTCATCAAATGGCTGTAACAATGCACTTGAAGGTAAATGAAAATGAATAAAATGGCAAAGCAAGTAAGATTAACCACAATTCATTGAATGAGATGAAGCTCTTCATGGACGCGCCAGTGTCTACTTGACCAGCCTTTGAAGCCCTTTTAGCTTTTTAGCTATATTTTGGTCAAACATCAGCTTCCTTTCCTCCCAAATGAGTTATCCCAGTTATAAAAATATATTTTTTAACTCAATTAATCTTTCATGAATACAAACTCAAACAAAGCAAAACTACAATGGTCAAGTTACACACCAAAAGTGGCCAGATACTTACATAGAGCAACGGCGTTCAGCATGCCGGTGTAAGGTGGGGCACCTACACTCTGGTAGATAATTCCTATCCGGTCTTGCAATGCACCTTTTGCTGGATCACTGCTCAGTCTCATCACAAAGAACACCACAAACAGCCCGTACAGCAGGTTTTGGGAAAGCCGCATAATGATCCCAATTTTGTCCCTTGATAAATTCCTCATGATTCGCCTGCAACACAACAGAGTACAGAAGCTTTTCCTGTGCTGTATATTCTATGAAATTCTATATATATATATATATATATATATATATATATAAAACTTGATCAAATCTTCGAGAAGTCCCAAAGTGCTTCTCAGAGTACACTGTAAAGTGAATTGTCTATAGTTTGTGGGTGAAACCAGCAGCCAATTGCACACAGCAGTAGGTTCTGTAGTTTAGACAGTTAGACACTCGTCTCGTAAGTTCAATTCCTGGGCAGGGCGAAATGTTGACAAGTTCCTTACTCCACACACCTCTGTTTAAGAGCAGTAAATAGGAACCTGGTTGTTACTCGATTGCAGAATTGCTTCACAAAAAATAATAATAATAATGGCCACTCAACCCATGACTGTTTGTTGGACACTGCTGTGCGCAATTGGCTGCTGCGTTTCACCAACTAAATATACAGTCCCTATAGTTTACAGTATATTCTGTGAACTGCTTTGAGGTGTCTAAATGACACGGTGAGGCACTATATTAAATAAAAGGATCCTATTCTATATCAATACAACAGCACAGGGAATAGTTTACCTGAAGAGTATCCAGAACTTGAAGGCAGTACTTGGAGAATCCGTGCTTTTGAAAGGTATAGATGATGAATGTTTTGACTGCCTTGTCTTGGCTATGTTCTTCAGCATGTTGTTATGTATATTTGAATTCCGATACATCAGTGCGATTTCCTGGACTCTGCTGTAAGTTTGAAGCTCTCGCTCTTTGCTTCTTGTATCGACGGAGGTCAGATCCACTGCCACGTGTTAACAAGGACAATTTACGAGTGACACATCAGGAAAACCACATTTCTAGCTTGTTCACATTATTCCCTGACGAACATGAAATTGGTTCAATAGTTTCTCATGTTTAATAAATAACATTTATAAAGCGCCTTTCAAGTAAAAGCTTCACAAAGTGAGAATAATTTGACATGAAATGAATGCCACAGAGGCAAATGTGCCAGCTACTTTGTGCCAGCGACATCAAACAACCAATAATGCCTCATTCATCTAAATTTTTTAGGGTGAATTTGGATGAGGAGCGACTTGTGTGTGTTATTTGTGGAGTCCTGTAGCTCAGTGGTTAGAGCTCACCTTACAAGCATGAGACCTGTGTTTGAATCCAGGCAGATCAGGGCAAAACCTTGGGAAAGTTTCCTTACTCCACACGCCTAACAATAATCTGTCCAAAAAAACCCACAATAATAAAATTGGTCATTTCAATCCACGACTGTTTGTGGGACACTGCTGTGTGCAATTGGCTGCCGCGATTAGCCCACAAATATACAGTCAATTCACTTTACAGTATATTTTGTGAAGCGCTTTGAAATGTCAAGAAGATGTGAAAAGCGCTATATCAAATGCAAGGATTATTATTATTTGTAACATCCAATAATAATAATATAAACAATGCAATATTCCTTTTGATATCGCGCCTTATCATCTCTTCAAGTCATCTCAAAGCGTTTCTCAGAATATACTGCAATGTGAATTGATTGTTATATTAACTGAATAATTTGTGGGTGAAATGTGGCAGCCTATTGTGCACAGTAGTGTTCCGTCAACAATCGTACATTGAGAGGTCATAAATTATTATTATTAGTTTTTTTTAAGGGATTATTACCCGAGACAAGCAATCTGCTAATTGACTAACAACTGGTATCCTACTTATTGCTGGGTAACCAGAGGTGTGTGGAGTAAGGAAACTTGCCTAATTTTCGCCCTGCTGGGGATCAAACCCAGGTCTCTTTGCTTTCGAGACGAGAGCTTTAACCACTGAGCTACAGGAGTGGAGTGGATAAGAGCCAACAGCAACAACTGGGAAGGGAGAGACAGAGCAAGAGAGAGTGAAAGAAGGGGAAGTGGGGAACACGGGAAGGAAGAATGACTGTGGGTGCAAAAGAGAGAAAGATAGATAGGAGGAACATACAAAGAATACAGTATTACCATATAAATCAAATGGGTTGCAGTATTCAGGGCATTGGTAGCCAGAGCTGTTGAAAAATTCTACCATTTCTTCAGGCCCACCACAAAACACCAACTCTCCACAGCTCATGATGCCGATTTTGTCAAATAACTGAAGAAATTCATGTAAATGAAAAAACAACAACAGGTGATGCGAAATAGCTGGGTTAAATACACAGCCCTGAAAGTAGCTGTGTTACAGCACGGAATGAGGCCATTCTGATCTAATTCTCAATCCCTGCATTTTCAATGTGAGTAACTGAATGTTTACAGCCAAATGTGGCAGTGATTTACACCAACAAGGTCCCAGAAACAGCCAATAAGATGAATGACATCGCTCAGCAGGCTTCAGCTTGCTACATGTTCCCCGCCCACCCACTCCACCATCGATGGTCGGGCCTTCAGCCTCTCTGCCCTACTCATGGATCAAATCCCCACTCATCGTCCATTCCTCGGGTCACCCTCCTATCCATACCCTCCTTGCCCTCCAACCCTCCTGCCCCCAACACCCTGCTCAGGTCCAAATCACTCCCAATGTGAAAGGCACTATACAAATGTAATTTGTTGTTGTAGTTGAAATATTTAGCTAAAGGACCACATGATTAGTGAAGGAACAGGAGAAAATTCCTCTTCTTTTCAAATAATCTCAAGGAATCTTTAATATCCACTTCAGGAAGAGGCAGAACGAAGCTTAGTGCCGCATCCAAAGGAAGGATTTCGGAGACCAGCCAAGGCTGGTCCATTGAGTTCCAATGTCACATCCAATGACTGTAAAGTGCTGGATGTTCTGCTAGATAATAGAAGCAACACCGATTAAATGCATTTATAACGTGACCATCCTAATGTAAGCCTCCAGCATGAAAGTCCCAATATGTACTGGGTAGCGCATTGTCCCTTCTAATTTGTCAGCACTTCAAAACTCACTTATAACTCGCAAAATTATCCTGACAGTAGGAGAATTTCACCTACCCGCAACCTCAAATTCGGCAGTAATGAAGAAATAGTACCCATACCTTGAAAAGTTCCGACCTGGGCTGATGTATTGTTAAAATGACTATCCGGTCGTTACGAGCCAGTTCAGACAATAAACTGATAATCTGGTTGGATGTCATGCTGTCTAGACCCGTTGTCGGTTCATCGAGCAAAATGACCTCTAGCAAAAACAAACATGAAAAGTTTATTGAAACATAATACAAAATGCCCACTAAATTCTCTTGCGATCCACTTTTAAGTAGTTTATTTGATAATATTGCAGTGATCACTTCAGTGCATCAATGCTCTCTCGTGTGCACATGGCACAATTCTTTGAAAGGGAAAACTCAATGTAAACCGGTTGCACTTGCAAATGTTCTGATGATTTCAACATCAATGACTTAAATTTATGTTGTGCTGTTTGTGGAAAGGAAACAACTCAAAGCACTTTACAGAATGAGATTGACTGGAATTAAATTGAATGGTTTACATTCCAAACCCTTTTTCCTGTTTTTTTCCTGTGGTGCGTTTACATTGCTTATCTTCAAATACTTATCCAATTCCCTTTTAAAAGTTGATGTGGCTTTAGCTTCAATAGCCTCATGCAACAAAGCATTCCATGTTTTAATAACCCATGGCATAAAATAATTTATTACCCCCCATTACTCATTTTTTCCAGTGATGATTTTATACCCACATCCCCTTGTTATCAATTTATCAGCCAGTGTGAATTGAAACATTTATGCATGGGGTTTAGAATCAGGTTAAAATGTCTTGATAATCTGCTGTGCGAAAAATAGTTAATTTCTCCCGTAACTCTGCAGGTGAGTTTATGCCATCTTGTTGCCAAATATCAACTGGATTGAATCAGATAAATTAATTATAATTAATAAGCCATTTAGGAGTGAAATCAGCAGGCATTTATTCACACCAAGAGTAGTAGAAATTCGGAACTCTCTCCCGCAAAACAGATGCTGGATCCATTCACATATTTAAGCCTGAGGTGGATAGATATTTATTAGGTTAGGGTGTTAAGGGATACAGGGTGCAAAGCTGGGTAGTAGGAGTTGAGGTACAGATCAACCATGAGGAGCTATGAATAGCCTACTCAAGTTGGTATGTTCCTATATACAATTAGTAACGTAGTTGTGTTCTTGTAAAGTGTGACTTTAAATGAAATGACGTTAAGCGAACCCATTTTTCCCATGAGAATTAATGTATAAACTGGAGTTAGGTTCTTCTAGACATTTTTTGGCAAAATTTTCTTTAAAAAGTTATAAGTTGAAATACATGTACAGTGTACATAACAACAACAACAACAACAACAATTTAAACTTATAGAGCACCTTTCACATCGGGAGGATGTCCCAAGGCGCTGCACAGGAGGCGTGTGACCCGAGCTGGGAGGGGAGTGTTCGGGAAGGGGTGAAACACGTAGGGGAGGTCGAAAGGTTCGGGGGGGAACAAAAGGCACGGTCGAAGAGGAAAGTCTTCAAACCGGCTTTGAAAGAGGAAAAGGAAGAAACAAGGCAGAGGGATTGGGGGATGGAATTCCACAGGGTGGGAGCGGAGAAACTGAAGGCCCGGCCTCCGATGGTGGGGCGGTTCGGGCAGGGGCTTGCAGCAGGCCAAGTCCTGCTGAACGGAGGGTCCGGGTGGGCTTATAGGGGGAGAGTAAATTGGTTAAATAGGGCGGGGCAAGGCCGTGTAAGGCCTTGAAGGTGAGGACGTGGAGACGGGCGAGGGTGGGGGTTATGTGGTCGCGGAGGCGGGTGCAGGATAGTACACGGGCTGCAGAGTTTTGAATGACCTGCAGCCTGTGAATGGAGTAGCTGGGGAGGCCGACGAGGAGAGAGTTTCCGTAGTCCAGCCGTGAGATGATGTACGCATGCACGAGTGTTTCTGCAGCGTGGGGGGTGAAATAGTTGCGGAGCCTGGCAATGTTGCGCAGGTGGAAATAAGCGGTGCCGGTCAAGGCACGGATGTGGGAGAGGAAGGAGAGTTTGGGGTCGAACGTGATGCCGAGGTTCCTGACTGGCTTTGTGAGGTGGAGAGTACAGCCTTGGATGTTGAGGCTGGCAGCGCCCGATGTGCGGAGGCGCTGGCTTGAGTCAATCAGGAGGGCCTCGGTCTTGCTCACGTTCAATTGGAGGAAGTTGTCCCTCGTCCAGGACTCAATGTCAGACAGACATGCTGTCAGAACATTGATGGTCTGGGGATTGAGGGATGAGGCGGAGAGGTACAGTTGGGTGTCGTCCGCATACATGTGGAAATTTACCCCATGTTTGCGGATGACCTGAGATGGTTGTGGAGCTTGCTTATAGAGGTGAGTTAGGGTGAAGGGGCGAGTAGTGGAGTTATTGGGACAAAGGATCAGGATCAGGATGGATGTGGCGTAAGAATACCGGACATTCAGCGTCTATATACTCCTACACTACCCAAAGTAGTTCGTTTTCACCCGCTGGCGAATGACGTAATAGCGAAAGTCACAACGTTAAATGGATATATGTTCCCCTATGTATCAGCAACGTAATAACGTTGACCGAATCAATGTTAAGCGAGATCTACCTGTATATCCAAGTAAGTTTACAATCAGATGCCTTGCGCTGGCTCTTACTGGGATCTTGTAGAAGCTGAGCCGCGATAGAGACCCGGCGTCGTTCACCACCAGAGATTCCCCGAAAAACACGGCCTCCAATGATGTGATTGGCCACGTGGCTCAGACTGAGCTCCAGCAAAGCAGACTCCACCTGCAGGAACCAGTGTACGATTCCCATTAGCCAATCCTTCACTTGTATTGCTTAAGAGCTGGAGAATTCACAAACACATCTACACGCCTCCAGCCAGATCGGAGATCAGAAAAAAAAACTTCTAATTTTGTGAAACACACTTCCTGACAAAGCAACTGATGGGCACATTTGATAAGGAAGTGTTTGGATATCTGTCTAGGAATTGAAGGTTATAGGGAGAGCAACATAGTAACAATTTCTGACAGGAATAAATCTCCGTCTGTCTAGCGGCTAGACTCTAGCCAAATCAAACTAGCTCAGAGTTTCACGTACAGTTTGAACAATTCAATCATTGCTGGGTTAAAAATTGGGGAATTCTCTATCTAATATCATTGTCATTTCATCATCTCCACATGGTTTGCAGCAATTCAGCAAGAACCCCGCACTCCCCCCACACCCCAGCCCCTACCCCACTCCCTACATCACCATAGAGACTCAGTTGTTAGTTGATTGGCGGATGACTTTTCTGGGGGTAATAATCCAATCCCAAAAAATTATTTGGTCATTCCACAACTGTTCGTGGGACACTACTGTGTGCAATTGGCTGCCACGTTTCGTCCACAAAAGGAGTCAATTCATTTCACAATTCTGTGAAGCACTTTGAGACATCTTGGAGATGCGATAAGGCACAATTCAAATGCAAGGATTATTATTATTATTCTCAAGGGGAACTATAACAACAACAACAACTTCAATTTATGTAGCACCCTCCATGCCGGATAGTGTCTCAGAGCGCTTCACAGTACCAGATCCCGGGACAGAGCCAGGGGCAGGGGTAGAAAGGTGACTAAAGGCGCGGTCGAAGAGAAAGGTCTTTGGCTGTGATCTGAAACTGGGAAGAGAGGGGCAAGGCAAAGTGAGTGAGGAAGGCAGTTCCAGAGCCTCAGGACAGTGGCTGAAGGCACGGCCGCTGAGGGTGGAGCGGAGGATTCGGGGGACCTGGAGGAGGTCAGATCCAGTGGAGCGAAGGCAGCAGGTGCTGGTTTGGGGAGAGAAGAGATCAGAGTGGTAGGGGGGTGCAGAGGAGTGGAGGGACTTGAAAACAAGGGTGAGAATCTTGAAGTCAATCCTCTCAGAGACAGGGAGCCAGTGAAGTCTGGCAAGGACTTTGGTAATGGTGGTGGAAAGTTTGGTGCGGGAACTAGGGAAAGTCCCTGCTGATGTTGCCCACAGTTCAAGAACTCAGTTTAAAAGAAATGCTTTTCGCAACTACGTGGATTTTGGTTTAACTCATCAATGCTCATCATTATTCAGAGCTTTGGTTTTTTCCAAGGTGATTTCAAAAGTGTACCTTTTGTTTGATAGCACCAGAAGTGTAGCCACGGAGTGTTAGGAGGGCTGTAAAAGTCAACGTTTCCCGTACTGTGAGATAGCTGAGTAAATTGTCACTCTGCAAAAGACAACAGGAATCAGCTCACTTTGAACTTGAGATCACATCAAAGAGTTACTCCTTTTAGCTGTTTCTCTTTTGTGAAAGTAGACTTTGGATAAAAAACTAATTCAAAAGCATTTACTCTGATTGTGCCATGAATTGATGCTTCAATTTGTGGTAAAATGGACTAGAAGCTTTGATAATGCTGAGAAATTAAACTAGCTAAACATCTTTTTACTCACCGAGAAGATTTAGTAAGTCAAATTTCATATTGTTTTCTTTATCGCTGTCATTTAGAGTCTCCTCAATTACAGTGTTAATAAGTGTTATTGTTAAGCAAACTGTTTTTACACTACTGTATATCATCCATAAGTTTAGAATAGAATTGTGAACAATCAGTTATATCCTTTTAAAATCCTGCTTAAAAATGCCCTTCAGAAAACTTATCTCTGATTTACTTTTCCAGTCTCTCACCCACCTCCTAGCTACTTCCAAGCTGGTTCCCAGCATATTCATAAAGCGCTTTGAGACATTCTACCAACCATGAAAGGTTCTATTTTAAGTGTAAATTGTTGTACAGTATTACAGTAAACTGTCCATAGACCATCAAGCTATTGCTGAAGAGTGTATTCAAGGACTGTTGCAAGAGCAGCAATCTGAAAACAAGAACAATTTACGATTACCTGCAAGACATATGAAAAGGAATCATGAAACTCTTCTCTTTTCAGCTTGCACCCGTTCACATACACTTCCCCCAGTAAATTCTTTGACCGTCCTAGCCGTCCAGCAATGGCATCCAGCAAAGTGGTCTTTCCAGAACCTAGAAACATACATGCAGCCGGAATTATATTAACACCTAGTGAATTTAATTATTATATGTATGTATAATACTTTGGGATGTCTTCCCACACTAAAGGCATTTAAATGTGAATTGCATTATGTTGGTATTGTATACACTGTGTACATGGAGTTCTATAGCTCAGGTGTTAGAGCACTCACCTTGCAAGAGAGATTACCTGGGTTCAATTCCCAGCAGAACGAAATGTTGGCGAGGGGGGTGGGGGAGTAATAATCCCTTTAAAAAAATTATTTGGTCACTCAATCCACGATTGTCTGGGGGACACCGCTGTGTACAAATGGCTACCGTGTTTCTGTTCACAAAAATACAGTCAATTCACTTTACAGTGAACAACAACAACAAAATTACATTTCAGTAATCATAATTTTTCTTGCTACCTCTAATAATCTTTGCATTTGCGTTTGATTATGGTGTCAAAACATCTCAAAGCACTTGACAAATAATTGCTGTCAAATGCAATGACTATGTGTTTGTAGACGAGTACAGCAGCTAATTTTTGCGCAGCAAGTCTCATAGACACACTTAAAGTGAATGGCCACTTAATGTGGAGAGTTATTTGCTAGAACAAATCTTTAACCACTTCACACAGGCATTTCCAATTATGTTACACTGTTATTGAAAACAGATTTTAACAAAAAACATGATTTGTTACTATTAATACAAGCCAAAGACATGCAACATGCCTCAATCTGACTAGTTTTGTACTAAAACTATAGCGTGAAAGTTCTTTGGAACCACAAGAGGTGATTGCTTGGTATGGTTGGTGGGGGGGGTGGAAATAAAAACACATTGCTCGAAAAAAATATGTAAATAGGAAATGCATAGATGTCCATTATATAGAATCATAGAATTTTATGGCACAAAAGGAGGCCATTCAGCCCATCTAGTCTGTGTCGGCTCATTGAAAAGAGCTCTGTCCCCATAAACTAACAGGCCTGTTCTCCCTAAATAAAGATCTAATTCTCTTTTAAAAGTTGTTATCAAATCGGCCTCCACCGATTTTCAGGCAATTCATTCCAGATTCGAACAAACCACTGAGTGAAAACATTTCTCCTCAGCTCCCCTCTGCTTAGTTTTGAAACTATTTTAAATCTGTGACCACGAGTCACAGATTCGCCCACCAGTGGAAACAGTTTTTCCTTATTCACCCTGTCGAATCCCTTCACGATTTTATAAATCTCAATTAGGTCTCCTCTCAATCTTCTTCGTTCTAAAGACAATAAACCTAGTCTATCTAGCCTTTCCTCATAACTGAAGTCCCTCAATCCTGGTACCATTCTAGTAGATCTTCTTTGCACCCTTTCCAATGCCTTAACATCCTTTCTGTAGTGTGGTGACCAGAATTGGACACAGTACTCCAGCTGAGGCCTAGCCAAAGTTTTATAGAGGTTAGTCAGCACTTCCTGACTTTTGTATTCTATACCCCTATTTATAAAGCCTAGTATCCTATATGCCTTCTTAACGGCTTTGTCTACCTGTCTTGCCACCTTCAAAGAGTCACTGACACAAATCGCCAGATCTCTCTGTTCCCTCATACCCCTTAAAATTGTATCATCTAGCCTATATTGCCGTCCCCTCATTTCTTCTCCCAAAATGTATCACCTCACAATTCTCTGCATTAAACTTCATCTTCATCTGCCATGTGTCTGCCCACTTTACCCTTTTATCTATATCTTCTTGCAGATGGTTACTATCCTCCTCACTATTTACTATTCTCCTTAACTTAGTATCATCTGCAAACTTGGAAACTGTGCTCCCTGCACCCAAGTCCAGATCATTAATATATATTCTAGTAATATAGTAACGACATGCATTTAAGTGGTTGTTTGTAATCTAATAATAATAATCTATGCATTTCATTGAGCGCCTTATCACATCTTTGAAACATCTCAATGCACTTCACAGAATAAGCTGCAAAGTGAATTGACTGTATATTTTGTGGTTGAAACACAGCAGCCAATTGCTACAGCAGTTTCCCACAAACAGTTGTGGATTGGGTGAACAAATTATTATTATTTATTTCTATTAATTGATTAAGGCATGACAAGTTCTTGATTGTCAAAAGTTTGAGATAAAATAGACAAGTCAAAATAGAAAGAGGGCTGTACTATAATGGTCTGACCAACTATCCCACAAATGGTGAACAATACAAGATAGGATTGTACCTGAAATTCTGGCATGGGTTAGTCTTCGTATCTCATCCAAACTATTCTAGGGAGGAAACAGCAGCAAGGCTGAAACAGTAATTAAGGGTTTTGGCTGGGTGTGTGGGAGGACGAGTGGGAGAGAGAGGTGTCTAATTGAACGTTGGAAGGATTCGATAGAGTAACATCGATAGGCTATTTCCACTTGTTGGTGAATCCAAAATGGAGGGTCATAAATACAAGACAGCCAGTCACACATATAAAAGGCAGTGAGAAACTTCTGGTGAGAATGAGGGACTGACTGCTAGAAGCAATGTATTTAAGAGGAATCTTAATGTGGGAGAAGAATAGAGGTGTATAATGGAGAGGATTTAGAGGGGTGGAGACATGTGTGGAGCATAAACATTGGCAGGGACTAGTTGGGCCAAATAATCTGTTCTGTATCATGTGATTCTATGTAACTCCATGTAATTTATATGTAATTTATCTTGAAGATGTGATAAACAGCTATATCAAATGCAAGGATTATTATTATTAATATTAGACTATGTAATCAGATGCCCAGGAATTTGCACTGTAGTGCATTTGAAAAGCATTGGTAAAATAAATTGGGGTATTCAAAATAAAATCGGAGTAAATTATTTGTGTGTGTCCTTTGTTACCTGAGTTCCCCAAAATTCCCATAAGTTGTCCGCTCTCCACATAAAACGAGACGTCTTTCAGAATATGCCGTGTCCATCTTTTACGGTACGACTGGATATCCCACCAAGGGCCAACCCTTTCACTGAAGAAACAAAAAAGCAATTAGCAGTTGGCAAAATAGTTATGAAACCCATTAGCCATCTCGTGACTCCATTTTACATCCTGCTCCAGAATGACCCTAAATGCAACAGCAGATGAAAAATGCATTGCTCAAACTTTATGGAGTAGGGGATAAATTATTCTATGCTAGATCATATAAGGTAATATTGCCTTGAAATGTATGCAAGCAGCTGTCTGCTCCCAGGAAAGGTTCTTGTGAAATTAAGTCAGGAATCAGTGGACATCTTGAACCAGATAAATTTCAAGAGCTGAAGAGAGACCAAACTCCAACTTGTTAGCAAGACAATAATTTACAATTTATACAGATCATTTTAGGAAAAGAATCCTAAAAGCTTAGAAAGTGGACAGCGAGTTGGGGGCAATAAGAGATAGAGAGACTCCACCAAAGGTGCGTCAAGAAGATGTATATTTGAAGGTTTGTCAAGGCCATGGAGAGCAGTGAAAAGTGATTTTGGAAGAATTTCAGCAAACAGAGGTATGGTGCCTGGAAGCTCAGCCAATCCTTGGAGAAGTAGAGGGTGTGGGAAGAGAGAAAATAACTAGAGTTGGAAGAAAGGAGTATGGATCAGTTGGTAAGGCTAGAGAAATTTTCAGATATGAAGGGATGAGATTGTGGAGCAATTTGATGACCAGAACTCTCTATCCAAACAACAATTAATAATAATACTAATTGAATTTGATATAGAGCCTTATCACATCATTGAGATGGCTCAAAGCGCTTTACAGGATATGCTGTAAAGTGGAGTGACTGTGTATTTTGTGGATGAGTGAATTGTTCTCTATCTAGTTGATCAGTTCCATTCATTACTTTAAATACCTTAATCGAATCACTCTTAAGCTGCCTCAGCTCATGGGAATATGACAAGTATACCCAATTTTTCATGATAACAACACAGGTAATTCTGCTGAATTTCATGCCCTCAGGAAATCAAAACAAAATGAAGCTCCAAAATTAATGTACCAAAAAAAAATGTTCCTATCATCTTTCAAACAATAATAATATTCATTACATGATTTGATGTAGCGCCTCTTGCGTCAGGGGAATGTCCCCAAAGTGCTTCATAAGCTATATTGTAAAGTGGAGTGACTATGTGTTTTTGCAGGCAAAACGCAGCAACCAATTTTGTGCACAGTAACGTCCCACAGACAGCCAAACAGAAAAAAAGCTTTGTAATTTAATGTAAAATGTAACAAATAAATGATTATTTTTCTAGAAATTTCTCCTGAAGACCTCAGTGCCCATTTTGTTTTTAAAAAAAGTTATTTTCAATGTACAGGTAAACCTTTATTTAGGACGGGGTTGCGTTCTTGAAAAACTGTATCTATATTGAAACGTCCTAAATCGAAATGTGATTTCCCATGCAGTCTCACTATATAACCAGAGATGCGTTCTTTTCACAAAATTTTCAGACCTTAAACCCAACACAAAACCACTCAACATAACACACAAATTAAGCAATTTGTGTAAGCACACATAGGCAAGAAGGGGTACTTGGGGTAACTGTACAATATTGTACTTTAATACTGGCAAACTTTAATACTGGCAGTGTGACAGTGGCAGTGGCATTTGCAGCGTCCTCACTCATTTTGATGTTGTGGAGCCCATAGCGTCTTTTAAACCTTTGAAACCACCCTCTGCCAGCACTGAAAGATGGTGCCGATGAGCCTTCTCCTTCCTGATCATTTAACTCCCTAAACAATGATTTTGCTTTCTCTTGGATAACCAGGTGTTGAGTGGTATATTACGCTGGTTCTGATCCTCAATCTAGACACTCAGCATTCTTTCCATGTTTTCCATCACATCACTCCTGTGTTTTGATAATCTGCTTGCACCTGTAGTTGTAACACTCCTTGAACTTGCCAGTATATTATCCTTATTCTGTTTTATAGTAGCCACCGTCAATCTAGCTAGCCCTAAATCCCTCCCAACGTCCGTACTTTTTTCACCAGAATCAATGCGCTTTATCACCTCCAATTTGGTATTTAAAATGATGACTTTGCAGGGTCTCTCGCCACTAGCGGTATCACCACTGCTTATTTCACTTACTGCTTTCTTCACCGACATGGTACGAACGCAGTAGAGGCTGTAAATCGCTCAAAGTCGCTCGGGAATATTGGAAAATTACTGTAATACTGATGTGGGGCAATGACGCTTCAAAATCAGCTGGCTTTTAAAGAATGATTAAATAGAGGCTTACCCGTATTGAAATAAAATGCAATCTATACAATTGAGGCTATTTATTGATCTGTTACTCCTTGAGTTTTTCCTGGTTTCCTGGCTAAAAATCCTCCAAAATAAAACTAGTCAATCAGGCTATGGCTGTTTCTGGGACACTGTTGTGTGTAATTGGCTGCCCCGTTTAGTCCGTGAAATACACATTATTTACAGTGTAGCCCATGATGCACATTGAGATATTTCAGAGGGCACTATATCAAATGCAAGGATTATTATTATTATTAATTTCACCCCCAACAAGATTCAATAGCTTTGCAATGCCACTTTATTTGCCTTTGAAAAATATTTTTCACTGTTTTCGTTACATTCATCTTAACAGGTGGAGTCCTATATCTAAATGGTTGGAGCACTTGCCTCTGAAACAAGATGACCTTGGTTTAATTGCCAGACAGGGGAAAATGTTAGGTAAGTTTCCATATTCCACACACCTCTGTTTACCTAGCAGTAAGTGGGAACCCAGTTGTGTGTCGATTGGTGGATCACTTTTCTGGGGATAGTAATCCCTTCCAAACAGTTTTATAAAATAATAATTTGGGCCCTGAATGCATGAGTATATTTGAGTATATTCTGCGAAACACTTTGAGACGTCTCAAAAATGTGATAAGGCGCTATGTCACTTGTAAGGATTATTATTATTATTAATTTCACCTCCAACGAAATTCAATGGCTTTACAATGTACAGGATGCCACTTTTGTGCAATAGATTACAAGAAGAATTCCGTTTTCATTCGTAGATCTTAACAAGTTAGTGAATGATCTTAACAAGTTAGTGAATGATTTCAACATATTAGTGAATGATCTGAACAAGTCTGGATGCCTCCAGTCGTCCTTACCTGACGGTGTAGTTAATGTGATTGACACAGACATTGCAAGTAGCCGTTGTTCTGTTTCCTGGTGTGTTGAGGTTGAGCCATTCCATCTGATCCGAGTTGTGGGGCTGTTCCTCTCCACCTTCTGCTTCATCCAAATAACAAAACCTCCCACTCATTCTATAATCTACAGTGTGTACCTAACTTAAAAAACTAACAACACCAAGCAACAAAAATCCTAGCCAAAAACAAACAAACGCAGCAATGATAACAACAATCCCCCCAAAATGCAAAATAAAAATTATAGAGCAATGAGAAACAGAGTTAAAAGTGACCTAGTCAACGCACTTTGTTGACACAGTGACTAGTGAGTGAATGACCCTGTGCTAGAGGCAATGCCAGGCAGTTTTAAGATCACACTGTTCAACGAGCACCTGCCATATCCGCCCCTTACACACACCCACTACATACACACACACACAGGCTTCAGGCACCGGGTAAAGATCAAACTTCCCAAGCAACATAGGCTGATTTATTTACCAGTGGATCTATGTGTGTCTACAGTGTTTGTCGTTGTTTTTGACTGGAGTTAAGCTTCACTGAAACTTGTTTTTAAGCCATGGAAGAAACTTATGGATCCTCAAGCTTCTTCATGAACAATGTGTGTCAAACCTTAGAGGTTAATCCACAGCCAACAGTGAGTTTCCTCTCTTACACAGTCTTTTATTATTTAACGTCTTAAACCACTGGGACACCTGGGGATGAAAACTAATTATTTTAAGATTTTTAAATCTTTTAGTTTTCATAAATATTGTTTTAAATCTGCTTGGGCTGTTCCAGGTTTGCATTTTTTTTCACAAATGTAATTTTGTTGTTGTTGGATTTTTGTTGTGTCCTGAAGACTGACCGAGACGGAGTATTCTGTACCTTAGAAGAAGAAAACAGTCTATACTTTACTTACAGTGGCAAACCCAACCTAATCCAAGTGAGGAATCTCAACTACGAGGTAAATATAGTGATGATAATAATAATAATCCTTGCATTTGATATAGCACCGTATCACATCTTTGAGACATCTCAAAGCGCTTCACAGGATATACAACCATCGTGAAAGATGCACTACAAATGTTATTTTGTTGTTATTGTTGAATGTATATTTTGTGGGCAAAATACGGCAGCCAATTGTGCACAGCAGTGTCCCACAAACAGTAGTGGATCGAGTGACCAAATTATTACCATTTATTTATTTTGAAGGGATTATTACACCCAGAGACTTGCCCAATGTTTTACATTACCAGGAATGGAACAAAGCGAGGCAATTGTCTAACCACTAAGCTGCAGGACTCCTATATAAATCCCAGCAGAACCATATAAATTCCCTATTTATTATTTGTGAATTTGTGAATCTAACAATTTGTAGCAAATTCAGATTGTAAATTGTTAGTAATATTGTCAATAATAATTCTTGCATTTGATACAGCATCTCAACATGGTTCCAATGTCGCAAAACGCTTCACAGAAAGTACTGTGAAGTGGATTCACTGTATTTTTGGGGGCATAATAGTTTGTATAAGGATGAGCCGTTTTGCAAGCAGGAGGATTTCTGTTGGTGTATCACCTCCTTAATATCTTTCTCATGAGACTATTTTGCAGTGACTGTAGTGTCCTGTTCAGCGGCAAACAATAAAAATAAAGTTAACATTTCCACAAAACCGAGTAGGTTTTAAGAATCTTCTTTTGAGTTATTTAATCCGTGTCTCCCTCACTTTGCCAAACAAAAATGCAGGTGAACACAGCGGCACAGATTCCCTGGTACGAGAAGCTGGCGGAGCTAAAAATGCCGTGGGATTGGAACTCCAGTCCCGATGGACACATGACAGCTCTAACAAGCTTGAATCTTAGTGTCAGAAGTGGGCAGATGTTAGCCATGATAGGGAGTTCTGGTAAGACTTGTTTGCATTAGATATTACTCTTTCACTCCCCACACCCCACTGTATATTGTAAGAGTGAATTGACTGCATATTTTGCGGGAGAAACGTAGCAGCCACAGCAGTGTCGCACAAACAGTCATAGATTGCAATGACCTCTTTTTTGGGGAGGGATTATTATCAGCCGTGTGCATTAAAGAAACTTGCCCAAGGTTTCGCCCTCCTGGAATCTATCCCAGGTTTCTCGTTTGCATTGCTCTAACCACTGAGCTAAAGGACTCCAGTAAGTCATGCAGCATGTTGCTCTGAGAGTCTGGACTGATGTATGTGTGTGTGTGCGTGTGTGCGTGTGTGTGTCTCTACCCCACCCCTCTTCTGTTCATGAATGTACTTTTTGGTATGCAGCGCCTCTGGATGGCCTCCCGATGTGAAAGACACCATACAAATATAATGTTGTTGTTGTTGTTGTTTTGGACATAGGATGTGGGAAGACTTCACTGCTTGACATTATCACATGCAGAGATGAAGGAGGACGAATTAAATCTGGGAAAGTATTGATCAACGGAACTCCGACCAACCGACAACTAGTTAAAAAGTGCATTGCTCACGTGCGACAGGATGACAGGCTGCTACCAAACCTCACTGTGAGAGAGACGCTGACATTTATTGCAAGTCTACGCCTTCCAAAAAGGTTCTCTGCTGAACAAAGGAACAATAGGGTAATAGTAATAATAATAATCCTTGCATTTGATATAGCACTTTTTGCCTCTTCTGGACATCTGAAAGCGCTTCACACAATGTACTGTAATGTGAATTGACTGGATATTTATAGGAGTTGAGGAAAAACTTCTTCACTCAGAGGGTAGTGAATTTATGGAATTCTCTATCCCAAAAATATACAAAAGGCTGTAGATGTTCAGTCCTTGAACATATTCAAGTCTGAGATTGATAGATTTCTTATGGATAAAGGGATTAAGGGATATGGGGATAAAGTGGGTAGGTGAAGTTAGATTAGAAGATCAGCCATGGTCTTATTGAATGGCGGGGCAGGCTCGAGGGGCCGAATGGCCTACTCCTGCTCTTATTTCTTATGTTCTTATATTCTATGTTCCTAAAACACGACAGCCAATTGCGCATAGCAGTGACCCACAAACAGTCATAGGTGGGGTAAGTGGCACTGGCCATTTCCTTGTCTAGCCAAGTAACATCTTGCCAAGGGGATGACATGAGCCTCAAGAAGAGTAGAAATCTAACTGCAACCATTAACTTATCTTTAAACTCTGCTAAACATTAATCAAAGGTTACAAGCTGACCCTGTAATAATGTGTTGAATCTATTTATAACACGGGTTCATTGTGGACTGACTGTCCAGCTTCCTGTGAACAACAAAAACTTATATATGTATTTTATATGTATTTATATAACACTCCTCCCACAAGGTTAGGTTCCAGAGTACTCACGTTGGCTGTTTCTCTGTGTTGCCCTGTAACGTATTGTCCAGAGGTTGTGTGAACCTGAAGAAGAGGAGAAATCTAGTAAGAACATTGCTTTAGCTCAGAACACAAATAATAATAATCCTTACATTTGATATAGTGCCTTATCACTTCTTCTGGACATCTCAAAACGCTTCACAGAATATACTGTAAACTAAATGCATTGACTGTATTCTGTGTGTCAAATGGACTGAATGGCATCTTGCTGATTCATATTGTTAATAATAATAATAAACAATCCTCGTATTTGATGTTTTCACTTCTTCTAGACGTCTCAAAGCGCTTCACAGAAGTATACTGCAAAGTGAATTATATATTTGTGGGCTAACCGCGGCAGCCAATTGTGCACAGCAGTGTCCCACAAACAGTCGTAGATTGAAATGACCAATTTTTTGTTGAGGGATTATTATTAGGCGCATAGAGTAAGCAAATTTGCCCAAGGTTTCGTCCTGCCTGAATTTGAACACAGGTCTCACGCTTGTTCCTAATGTTTTGAGGCAAAGTCCCATAAACCATAATGAGTGGAGCAGTCAATGAACTGAATTCGAGGGTTGGTTGTAAATTTGGGGTGGGGCAGGAATCTGAACCCAGATAACAGATTATGCAACGGACATGGATACATGGACATTGACACATCTTCTTTCAGATAGAGGATGTGATTGCAGAACTCAGACTGAGACAATGCGCTGACACCAGAGTTGGCAACAACTTAATCCGAGGAGTGTCTGGAGGCGAGAGGCGCCGGGTGAGCATTGCAGTCCAGCTACTCTGGAATCCCGGTAAGGAACTCAGCAAACGTATTAATACACCCCCAAATCGTTTTACCCCACTCCCATCTGCCCCAAACAAAATTCTCCCCTGCCTCCTCTTATGATCCATAGCTGATGCTGCGGAATGGTTAACAATACTAATTGGTATAGGATCTTTCACATCATGAGGAGGTCTCAAAGTGCTTCTGGGGTGTTGACAATAATAATAATACTTACATTTGATGTGGCACCTTATTACATTGTTAACTCTCTATATAATTGCACTCCCCAACCACTGAACTGTCTCTGATCAACTGACTCCATATTAATGAAATGGCGATGGGTGGCTATTGTTAGATCAGTTTTGGCTAATAGGAGGTTACACCCAGAGAGGGGCACTTCTCTCCACAGTGAGTAATGGCATGTGGAGTAAAGTCAGTGTAGCAGTCAATGAGTTGAGTGAGCGGGAGTTGAATCCAGTGCTGGAGCACACACATGCAAACACACACTGCAGTTTTCAGCGAAGCTAGGTCAGAATGTACAGTACATAGAAACAGGAGTAAGCCTTTCAGCCCCTCAAGCCTGTTCCAGCAATCTGTAACATCATGGCTGATGTTGATGTATACCTCAACTCCAATTTAAACCTGCCACCCACCCACCCACCCCACCCACTCCGCCCCGTATTCCTTGATACCCTTACAAGAGTACAAGGAGAATGCGGCTCAGTTTAACACTCCTCACTCAAAAAAATAATTTCATCATCCATCTTACAGTATCGACTGATGCACACAGGATTCACATGGTTTATGTTTCGTTCCAGGTAGTGGATATTTGAGGGATGGAGAGGAACTAGTATCCATTATTGGGACAATGTCTAACACACAAAATATACATGTCTATTACACTTTACAATAAATTCTGTGAAGCGATTTGAAGTGTCTTGAAGATGCGATAAGGCCCTAAATCAAATGCAAGTACAGTAAAAGCCCGTTTATCCGTGACCCGATCAACCATAACTTCCATATAACCGGCACATCAAAAAAGTCCCCATTCAATTAATCGGAATTTATCCAGCACAATGTATTTCTTTTCGTTTTCTAAAAAAAAAAATTTGGGGAATGTTCTCGGCCGAATATCTGGTACACACTTTAATCGGCATTGGCCAGGTCCCAAGGGTGCTGGATAAACAGGCTTTTACTGTATTATTATGATGTCTTTAGCCAACTGGCGTTTTATCATGTAACACAGTTTTATTTTTTCTTCCAGGAATTCTGATACTTGATGAGCCCACCTCCGGGCTTGACAGTTTTACAGCTCACAATTTGGTGATGACTCTCTCGAGACTGGCCAGAGGCAATCGTTTGGTCCTGATGTCACTCCATCAGCCCCGCTCAGATATATTCCACTTATTTGACCTGGTGGTTCTGCTTTCCTCAGGGTTAACAACCTACTGTGGATCAGCGAAGGACATGGTCCCCTATTTCACCTCAATAGGGTACCCATGCCCTAGATACTGCAATCCCTGTGATTTCTATGGTGAGTGGCATAAGCATGACTGGGACCTTACATTATCTCACTCTGTGCTAACTTGCATCTGAAATTTGCCACTAAATTTAGCAGACATGTTGAGGATTCAGACTCCTGTAGCTTAGTGGTTAGAGCACTCACCTCGTGAACAAGAGTATGTGGGTTCGATTCCCGGGCAGGGCGAAACATTGAGCAAGTTTCCTTACTCCACAAGTTTGGAGGGCAGAGTGAAAGGCCGGGCCAGTTTCCTTACCTAGCAATGAGTAGGAACCCGGTCGTTAGTCGATTGGCAGATGGCTTTTCCGGGGGTAATAATCCCTTCAAAAGAAAATGATTTGATCGCTTAATCTACGAGTGTTTGTGGGACACCACTGTGTGCAACTGGCTGTCATGTTTCACCCACAAAATATGCAATCAATTTATTTTACAGTATTCTGAGATGTCTCAAAGGCGTGATAAGTCGCTATATCAAATGCAAGGATTATTGCTACTATTAAAACTGCAGACAGGAAGACAAAGCACTGCAGGTTCACAACCCACGTCAAGCATCTGAGCTTCTAATGGACACTGTTGTTGTCACTGTTGTCAGAGTTGCTGTCTTTCAAATTAGATATTAAAATGTAGTGCCTGTCTGCCTGCCTACCTACTCTGCAAGCGGCTGTTAAAGATGATGGTAATTACAGTACTTAGCTGTTCCACTGCGATAAAGCGCTGCAAAATTGCAATTTATTTCCTCTCTGAAATTAGCTCCCTGAACAGACGAGTACTGGAAATGGAGTGCTTAGAGTTTCATAACTCAGAAATGCAAGGCTCAGATCCATAACTTGAAAAGCAGGTTCATATTTTGGATAATAATAATATTAATCCTTGCATTTGATGTAGCGCATTATCAAGTTTCTGAGACATCTCGAAGCGCTTCACAGAATATACTGTAAAGTGGAGTGACCTTATATTTGGGGGCAGAACTCTGCAGCCAATTGCACACAGCATTGGCCCACAAACAGTTGTGGATTGAGTGACCAAATTATTATTATTTTTATACAGTGCAGGTGTATAGATATGCAATCTATAGTAGTATGTGCAACACAGAAAATAAATAGAACAATCACTAATATTAAGGAGCAATTTTAGCTGAAATCGTTTTGTTTTTGCAAAGCAAAACTCAAAGACTGTTGCTACCTTTGAACAGATGATATTGACCCTACTTTCCTTTGACTTGTTTACAGTTGATTTAACAAGCATCGACAGGCGTTCCAAAGAGCAGGAAGCAAAGACCCAGGAAAAAGCCAGCGCACTTGCCTCCACATTTTGGGAAAAAGTCAAAGACCTCAATGATTATGTCTGGAAACCTAATGACTGTAACAGCCTTTCAAATACAGACAGTGAAAGAAGGTAATACAACGCAATGAGACTTTCTTACAGAGCTTTGAAACACAACTGTCTCCATGAAAAGGACATACTCCTCTCAGTATTGTTCTGTTATAAAAACAACCCACACTTGTATCGCACTTTTCACTTACTTTAATGTCTCAAAGCACTTTACAGAGACAAGTGGCAATGGCAACAAGAGCAGTCAAGAGTTAGTTCGTTCTGATTAGGTTTCTGATTACTTGACAGAACAGTCCACTTTGCTTATCAGTGTATCAGAGACGTTCTTAATGTCTGGACTGATTGGATTTTTGTCTACTACCAAGATGGCAACAGATTATCTATTCCAAGGTATAGCAGTGCTGTTGTACATGATCACAGGTCTAACTCTATTGGCATTGGATTCTGTGGGGGTGGAAGGAGTACAGCAGCACAGACTTATTGGACTAGATGGCCTGATACTGTGCTGCAACAGTTAGTGATTCTATAAATACTCTATTTAAACCAGCAGCTTAACTTCCGTATCTTTCAACATCATTTTTTAACTCCTGACAATTTGAGGAGTCCTTGTTGCTCAGTGGTTAGAGCACTCGCCTCGCAACAATAACAACATCCACAAAATTACATTTATAGAGCATCTTTCACATCGGGAGGATGTCCCAAGGCACTGAACAGTCAGGTCGGGACCCGAGCAAGGGAGAGGGGCAGGGTATCGGGGAAGGGAGGGAGAGAGTTAGGAGGAGAAGGAGAGAGCTGGGAGAGCAGCATAGGGCACGGTCAAAGAGGAGGTTCTTGAGTCCTGCCTTGAAGGAGGCAAGGGTGGGTGCAAGGCAAAGTGACTGTGGGATGGAGTCCCAGAGTGTGGGGGCAGAGAGGCTGAAAGCCCGTCCGCCGATGGTAGGGCGGGTCAGGTGGGGGACATGGAGCAGGCCAGAGCCCACTGAACGGAGTGGGCGGGAATGTTCATATGGGGACAGCAGGTCAAGGAGGTAGGTGGGGGGCAAGGCCGTGAATGGCCTTGAAAGCGAGAGACCTGGTTTGATTCCCTGCAGGACGAAACCTTGGGCAAGTTTCCTTACTCCACCCATCTTAATAATCCCTCAAGAAAAAAAATCTATAATAAAAAAAATTGGCCACTTGAATCCACGACTGTTTGTGGGACACTGCTATGCACAGTTGGCTGCGTTTCAACAATAACAATAGTTAACAATAACAAAGTTACATTTATAGAGCACCTTTCCCGTTGAGAGGACGTCCCAAGGCACTGAACCGTCAGGTCGGGACCCGAATAGAGTATAGTCAATTCACTTTACAGTATATTCTTTGAAGTGCTTTAAGATGTCTAGAAGACATCGAAAGAGCTGTATCAAATGTTTCAAATGCAAGGATTGTTATTTTTTTACATTTCAGCCCGGTTTCAACTTTTGAGGAGATTATTGAAATGAAGTCAGAAACTAGGGATCAACTGCCTGGACCTTTGAGGCAGTTTGCAATGCTGCTGAGGTAAGCATTTATTTGTATATTTCGTCCTCAATGTTATTATAGTATTATATTTTTAAGGACTTGTGAAGAGTGGAAAATTACGCTTTTGGTGTTTGGTGCTGTACAGTATTAAGATAATTACCGGTGGAGTCCTGTAGCTCAATGGTTAGAGCACTCACCCTACAAGCATTGAACCAGGTTCACTGCCCGGGCAGGGCGAAATATTGAGCAAGTTTCCATCTAAGGCTGCACTCTCCACCTCTCTAAGTCAGTCAGGAACTTGGGCATCTTGTTCGACCCTGAACTGTCCTTCCTCCCCCACATCCACACCATCTTCACAACATCGCCAGACTCCACCACTGCCTCACCAATCAGACTGCTGAAACCCTAGTCCCCGCATTTGTCACATTGAGGCTCGACTATGGAAACTCCCTCCTCGTTGGCCTTATTGGTTCTTCCCTTCACAAGCTGCAGATCATCCAGAACTCTGCAGCTTGTGTCCTCACCTGCACCAAGCTCCACGACCACATCACTCCCACCCTCGCCCAGCTGCATTGGCTCCCCATCTCCCAGAGGATCGAATTCAAGATCCACGTCTTCACTTTCAAGGCCGTTCATAGCTTTACCCACCACCTGCCTCTCTGACCTGCTGCTCTTGACAAACCTCCCCACGTCCTCCATTCAGTGGCTCCGGCCTGCTCCATGTCCCCCACTCAACCCGCCCTACCATCAGCGGACTGTCTCTCAGACTCCCTGCCCCCAACACTCTGGAACTCCATCCCACAGTCCCTTGACCTCGCTTCCTCCCTTGCCTCCTTCAAGGCCGGTCTCAAGACCCTCCTCTTTGATCGTGCCTTCTGCTGCCCTCCCAACTCTCCCTCCCCTCCTATCTCCCGCACCTCCCACCTACCCTGCCCCTCTCCCTTGCTCGAGTCCTGACCTGACTGTTCAGCGCCTTGGGATGTCCTTGTGACGTTAAAGGCACTATGAATGTAATTTTGTTGTTGTTGTACTCCACAAGTCTCTATTCACCTAGCAGTAAGTTGGAATCTGTCTGTTATCGATTGGCGGATATCAGGGAAAATAATCTCTTTTAAAAACATTTGGTCACTCAATCCGCCACTGTTTGTAGGATGCCACTATGTGCAACTAACTGTTGCCGTTTAGCCACAAAATATAGTCAATTTACTTTACAGCAGTGGTTTCCAACCTGTGAGACACGCCTTCCTTGGGGGGGGCTGTACAGTTAGCTGGGGGAGGGGGGGGGGTGCATGGCTGTTATTGTTCTTATTACAGGTAAGCCCCCTTAATGTTGTGATGTTCACTAATACGTCGTTCGCCAGCGGGTAGAAAGCGGGCACGACGGAAGTGAGCCAGGCCGGCAGCGCGTGAGACCAGCAGCGAGTGAGTGAGCTGGACAGGCAGTCAGGGAGCAAGTGAATGAGCCAGGCAGGCAGGCAGTCAGGGAGAAACTTTGCGCTGAAAAGCAATCTCATACATTACACTAACAAATTCTAAATGTTGTAAATTGTAAATGTAAGTACGTAAGTGGATTCACAATTTTAATACATTTTCATTTAATAATTTTTAAAAACAATTTACTGTTTTTCGTTAATACTTTAAAAAACTGATTAAAAACAGTTAAAGAAAATATTGAACTTGCAGTTATCATTTGCAAAAATGATTCAATGTGAAGGAGGTGGGGCCAACAAAAACTTTGCTAAGTTAGGGGGTGCGCTGTTATTTAAAGTTTGGAAGCCAATGCTTTACAGTATATTCTGTGAAGCTCTTTGAGACATCTCAAAGACGTGATACGGCACCATATCAAATGCAAGAATTATTATTACCAATTTCTTCCCCATCCCACCGCCCAATCTGTGCACCATTCATTCCACAGCCAAACAAAGAATAGGTGTGATCAGCAAAACTACGCCACTGACCAAACTGCAGTAGATTAAACATAGTTGTCTGTTAGGTGAAATCAGCCATGATCTTATTGAATGGCGGACAGGCTCGAAGGGCCGAATGGCCAACTCCTGCTCCTAATTCTTATGTTCTTATGTCTGCACATGACGGAGAAACAAAGGGCAATAGGCAGACACATTCTCCATCTCCACCTTCCACATGTATGTGTGAGCATGTATGTTATGTGTATGTGTGGTTGCTTGCGTGCCTTGGGACATCCTCCCAACATGAAAGGCATTATGCAAATGTAATTTTGTTGTTGTGTGTGTATGTGTATGTGAATGCATGATGTGTGTGCATGTGAGTATCCTACCAGGTTGTGTTTTATTTATGAATCATCAGTTCTTGTTTTGTGTCAGGCGTCAGGTGTCTAATGACTTCAGAGACCTGCCCACGTTGATTACCCACGGCTTGGAAGCGTTCTTGATGTCTATGCTTATTGGATTTTTATACTACGGCCAGGGTGGCAAGGAATTATCTCTGCAGGATACAGTGGCTCTATTGTACATGATCGGAGCTTTAACCCCGTTTGCCGTTGTTCTAGATGTTATCGCAAAAAGTAAGTTATTTTTGCTTAAAAAAAAGTTTGACACTTGCTTTTAGAGTAACTTAAAACAACAATAACCACTTGCATTTATACCGCACTCCTCACACAGGTCAGTGTCCCAGAGCATGAGGGGCGCAGTATAAATATATATAATAATAGTTTTTAACAAGAGAAGTCATTGGTCTGTTTAACCTGCCCTCTAACTTGCCAAAAGATTCATTCAATAAATCTAATTTCCTACCAATTTTAAATCCTTCTCGTTCCCAGGAACTTGGTCAAGTACAATTTTTTGAAACCTTTTACACTTTGATATTTGTTCTGTTTCCCCCAAGATTTTATCCCAAAACTGCACAGTATATTCTGTGAAGCGCTTTGAGGTGTCTCGAAGACGTGATAATAATAAATAATAATAATCCTTGCATTTGAAAAAGCGCTTTTCACATCTTCTAGACGTGTCAAAGCACTTCACAGAATATACTGTAAAGTGAATTGACTGTATGTTTGTGGGCGAAATGCACAGCAGTGTCCCACAAACAGTCGTGACCAATAGAAGTGACCAATTTATTATTGTTTTCTTGAGGGAGTATTATCAGACGTGTGGAGTAAAGAAACTTGCCCAATAATAAAAATCCTGGCATTTATTATCCATAGAAAAGCAAAGTCCTTGAGGCCTCATTTGATTACTCACCAATTTCCTATGTCCTTTGCATTCCGTGTGAGGCTGTCAGTATAACTGTCTCCGTGCCACAGGGTGTCATTTTCACAATCACAAAGTGCTACAAGCAAAACTAACTCTAGAAATATTAAATGATAATAAGATGAAAATATTCAAATTACTGGTGATTTTGTGCACTCTTCTCTCCGGATGCTATTCTCCTGTTTAGTGCAAATTCCCTTTTTTATCATAACGAAAGAAATCTTTGTTTCTTGCCTAAGATTTCCTGCCCGGAATCAAACCCAGATCTCTCACTTGTAAGGCAAGTGCTCTAATCATTGACTGCATGATATGTATTGTTCACATACTGCTGTTTATTACTAAGCCGTGGAGACCTGTAGCTCAGGGGTTAGAGAACTCGCCTCGCAAGCAAGAGGACCTGGGTTCGATTCCCAGGTAGGATAAAGCGTTTAGCAAGTGTCCTTACTCCAACGCTTCCTCCTGATTTGAAAGGCGCTCTATCAATGTAATGTTGTTGTTGTTTACCTAGTATCAACCTCCATTGTTGCACATTCAACCTCACCAAGCCAGTCAGTCCTGTTCAAGCCTCAACTGTCTTCCCTTCCCCACATCCAAGGCATGATGCCTTGGATGCCTTTCATCTGCCTTTCATCACCTCCGCAATATTGCTCAATTCCGCCACTCCCTCAGGCCGCTGAAACTCTCATTCACGCCTTTATCACATCCCGGCTTGACTATGGCAATGCCCTGCTTGTCGGCCTTCCCAATTCCTCCCTCCACAGGCTGCAGATAATCCAGAACTCTGTGGCCCATGTCCTCTACCGCTCCAAGCTTTGTGACCCCCATCTCCCCCATCCTCCTCCAACTCCATTGGCTCCCAGATCCTGATCCAAATATTCAAAGCCCTCCATGGCCTTGCCTACCTCTGCAACCTCCTAACCCAAATCCCTATCCCCAGCTCGCATCATAATAATCACAACATTATTTGAAAGCCCAGGGGAAATGATGGGTCACATTAGAAAAATTATTATTTAGGAGGCACAAGAGGGAAAGTCAATTTGTAAACCAAACAGAGTTGCTTATTAATTGCTGCAGGTTCATCAAGACTGAATATTAAGTAAATTCAGCCTCTCTGCCTGTGGGGTTTTGTTTGTTTCAATCATGTAGCATTATTGGCCGTATTCCCCCACAAAATATACAGGTAATTCCACAGCAACACCAAGAATAACAACAAAATGACACTTGTATAGTGCCTTTCATGTGGGAGGACGTCCCAAGATGCTGGACATTCAATGTTTTGGTCCTGACCTGGGGTCTGGATTGGGGAGGGTGACCGAACATACGGTACACTTTGTGAAGCGCTTTCCGATATCTCAAAGGTGTGATAAGGCAAAAATTATTATTATTAGGATTATTGTTATTCAGAAGAACTATCTTTTCACAGGTCACTCAGAAAGAGCGATGCTTTACCATGAATTGGAAGACGGGTTGTATTCGGTCACTACGTACTTTTTCGCGAAGGTAATGTCATTGTTTCTTTTACGTGAAACAAATTCACATGGTGAGCAAGAAAAGACCATTTGGGACATTTAATCAATCCTTCCCCCCCTTGCAAAAAATATAAGTTTGTGATCTTAAAGCAAAAGGCAGAAATGGGGGGGAAAGTGCAGGCATAAAGGAGGGATGGAAGCAGAGAGTTTCAGGGTATAAGTGGCTGAAAGCACTGGCAGCAGAGGGGACGAGGGATGTGTAGATAGCAGAGATGATAGTAAATCACCACAAAAGTTCTTTCTCCAAGTATAACCTTTTGTTGACGTTGCACTGTGTTTCCCCACAGATGTTGGGAGAGCTTCCAGAGCACTGTGTGTTTGTGATTGTCTACGGCGTCCCCATCTACTGGCTGTCAGCACTGCGGCCAGAAGCAGGTCCCTTCATCTTAAACTTCATGATGGTCTGGTTGGTGGTTTACTGCAGCAGAGCCATGGCTTTATGGACAGCGGCTTTACTACCCACCCTCCAGCTGTCTTCCCTCCTAGGGAACGCCTTCTTCACAACCTTCTACTTGACAGGAGGCTTTGTCATCAGCCTGGAAAACATGTGGACAGGTAAACTATGCTTTTGCTCAGCCGCTGTAAACGGCCCAAAACAAAAAAAGACACTTTTAAGAACATAAGAATTAGGAGCAGGAGTAGGCCATTCGGCCCCTCAAGCCTGCCCCGCCATTCAATAAGATCATGGCTGATTTTCTAATCTAACTCCACCTTTTGCAAATGTTTTCCTGGGATTCTTCAGTGCAGACAAGGCCTTGGCTTAACATCTCACCCAAAGGATGATAATGATGGTGCTTGATTCCCACCAGTACTGTGCTGGAGTGTCAGTCTCAACTGAGCTGAAGTTTGGCTTCAATGCACCAATCTTCTATCCCAGTGTGGAAAGCTTTAGCAACTGACCTTGGCTGAGACATGAGTGAAGGAAACAAGGTCTGTGATGCAATGCAGGGCTATCTGTGTAAGTTAGGGGTAACCTTGGGTTTTAAAAGCTTCTAGATTTCAATTTATAACATGATGTTGAAGCTGTGTAGAGTGAAGGCAATGATCCCGGCCTCCAATGGCTCAGTGGATGAAGCAGTTAATTGCAATTTATGAATATGACAGTACATGGGACGGATGCCTGCCTGCACGTAATAATAATAATAATCCTTGCATTTGATATAGCGCTTGTCACATCTTATCAACATCTCAAAGTGCTTACACATGGTACAGAGTAGTCATTTCTAGCAGCACAAGGATAACTTTGGGAAGACAACAACACAATTACATTTGTATAGTGCAGTCACATCGAGAGGGCATCCCAAGGCACTAGACAGACAGTATTCCAGACCCGAGTTGGGGGTAGAGACTGGGGAGAATAGAGGGAGAAAGGTTGAAAGGCACAGAGTTCAGCCAATGGAGCAAAGTGGAACTCAGTCAAACAGTAACCAATTCACTGCAAGTAGCAGAATGACTCCACCTCCTGATGTGAGTTATTCTCCATATTTCTGAGCTAGTCAAAATTTCAAAAATTTCCACCCAGTCTCAGCCTGAAAAGATTTATTTTTATCTTAAAAGTTACGATTAAGCTGAATTGTGGAAAATCCCCAAATCCCATCTGAATTTTGAAGCTGCTGAATTTGGACTTGCACAATTCCGTGCCATCTTACATTTTATGACCCCAAGTTGGATAGGATTTGGAGAAATTCGGGGACTCAAATGGTGATGAGCACAAAACTGCCCCGTAGTTACTCAGAATTGGCCCTAGGTGGCAGTCTTTTCAAACAAAAAAGCAGCAGGAATAATAGTCATTTCAGTAAATGTTATAATAATATTAATAATCCTTGCATTTGATATAGTGCTTTTCACATTTTCTAGTCATCTCAAAGTGTTTCATAGAATATACTGTAAAGTGAATTGACTATATTTTCTGGGCGAAAGTTGGCAGCCAATTGCACACAGCAGAGTCCCATAATAGTCATGGATTGAGTGAAAAGATGATTACATGCTTGTGCGTAAACTTCCATCACAATTGCCTACAAATACACAGTGACTACACTTGATAACAATTACGTGGAAGCACTTTGAGATGGTTCAATATTATAGAGACGCAATTCCTCTTCGTTTTGGTCAAAGGTCTTCTTTTATCAGGAAAGAAGAAGTGGAAGCAGGTAAAGTGGTACTTTTGCAAGACAAATTTTGATTGACTTGAAGACTAATAAATCTGTTTCTCTCTCTCTCTCTCTCTCTCTCTCTGTTTGCTCACAGTCGCTTCCTGGTTCTCACATATTTCCTTCCTGCGTTGGGGATTTGAAGGCCTGCTACAAATTCAGTTTGTGGGTCGTGTCTATTCCATATCAGTGGGAAATTTAACCTTCCTGATCACGGGAACAGATGTAAGTCAAAGTCAAAGCCATCCCGGAGTGACAATATCCTAGTTTCATAGAATCATACAACACAGAAGGAGGCCATTCGGCCTATCATGTCTGTGTTGGATCTTTGAAAAGAGCTGTCCAAATCAATCCCACTCTCTCGCTCTCGCCGCATACCTCTGCAAACCTGTCCTCCCCAAACAACTATCTACTTCTCTCTTACAAGTTGTTATCTAAGACATTTAGCAAATGCTGTCAATGAGATAATTAATATATAAGTGAGATCATGGTAGTAATAATAACACGGCAGCCATTTGCGCAAAGCAGCAATGATCAGCTTTTGAAACCAGGGCTTGTGATGTAATCATATGTAGACCCACGGAAAGTTAAATTACTATTACATAAACAGCTTTATATGTGAATGTACCATCAATTAAAACAAATTCTCTCCAACACTCAGCAGATCAATTCTGACTTGCTATAATGTGTTACTATATTGTTATGGTATACCACAGTACAGTGAGATGTTTATCAATGTTATAGAGATATAATTCCATAGCTTTTTGTCAAAGGTCAAGATGTTTACTATGTGCAATGGATGAGTTTTAATTGAATCTTATAGTTAGATTCTAGGTCTACACTAACTGTTCTTTTCTAATGCTTTGTTAGATATTAAAGGGGATGGATATGGAGGAAGAGCCGCTGTACTTGTGCTACCTGATCCTGATCGCCATCTGTATCGCTTTCCTGGCTCTGTATTACTTATCACTCAAGTTCATCAAACAGAAGTCAAGGCAGGACTGGTGAGACGTCACCTGAACACATCCATCTTGTTGTCTCCCACACTCCATAGACTAGTGACTGGAACCATTGCACGTGGGTTGGGGTGGGGTGGGGAGGCATGCAGGTCTCCTCCCCACTCCCTCCCCCCTCCCCCCACCCCCCCCCCCACCCCACTATCTGCCCCGTCGAATCAGAGGAGGAACTTTTAGAGAGAACTGACAATCTGGTCATTGGACTGATAAAAGTGCTGCCGCCCCTCTCCTCCCTACCCTAATTTTTATGCTAGTTTAAGGTTCTCACCTTGGCTCAGTTGGAAACACTCTCACCTCTGAGTCAGGAGGTCGTAACCCCTTATTAGGACTCACGCTCATAATCCAGGCTGACATTCCAGTGTTAATTGTCAGAGATGCTGTCTTCCAGTTGAGACATTAAGCCGAGGGTTTAAGCACGGTTCCATCTGTTTATTCAGGTGGACATTAAATCCTATGACGCTATTTGGCCTGGCCAACAATCTTCCCAATGAATGAATCAATCAGATCTTCACTTCATGGCTGTTTGTGGGAATTTGCTGGGTGCAAATTGGCTGCTGTGTTGTCTACAAATACACAATCAGCACCTTTTGAGATATCTCGATGCTACAAGATCATTATGGTAGATGTGCCCGGGCTCACAAGCCATGCCTGTGACTGACTGACATATTCCTTCACATATCTGTCCCACGGCTTCGACAAGCTAGAGATTCATATTGTGCAGCTCAGCTTTTTACCCACGTCCCAGGGAGCTGTCACATCTCATTATGGTTCCCATGCCAGAGAGAAAGAGAGAGAAAATAATACTTTTGCACAAGAGACTACCTACCTCGCAATATTTTTTTTCCAGATCAACATCTCATTTTTTGGTTGTGTCATTCATTTAGATTCCATCCGACTAGTGATTCCAGGGAATATTATGGTATAATTCCCTTCCCCAAACCCCACCCTTATTTTAAATAAATGTGGACGTTTCCCTGTCTTATATTTTTCTTCTCATCCTCAAATGGAAGGATTATTATTATTAATAAATTCAGCCTGAAAATTGAGATGAGTTGGCTTCTTGTCTCATTGCTGTTTACGGGACATTGCTAGCACCAATTTGCTGCTGCATTTGCCTACGTGACAATGTTCAGATCATTTCAAATCAATCTCATTTCATGTCTTCGAGGGTCTCGGCTGATACCAGTGCAGTGCTGGTAGTTCCACCCTTTGGAACTCCATCCCACAGTCTCTTTGCCACGCTCCCTCACTGGCCTCCTTCAAGGCACGTCTTAAGACCCTCTTTCGAATTGATTTTGAATCAGTTGCATTTTGTAAAGTTCTTTGAAACATTTAGTTTACATCAATGGCACAAATTAACTGCAACTAGTTGTTGCAATGGAAAGTACCTGTTTTTGGCCACCCAGACAGTCACATTGACAACAGCTTGCATTTATGTAGTACCCCGCGGACGTGGGAGAGCTATATCTATCCGGAGGCCAGGATTATTTTCTGACTGCAATATCCTTGAGGCAAGGGCTTTCATGACTGCTAAATATTATACCGGGAAGGAGAAAACAGCAGCAGTCATCAGTTTTAACTTAAAGGGAATGTGGGAGTTGTCTGGTTGAATTAAATGGTGTGGACTTTGAGGCAATTTCTTTGAATAAAGGGAGGTGGCAGCACATCGCGCAAGATTAGAGGAGAGACATCCTGAAGACACTCTCCAGTTTCCTTGGCATCTTTTATCTTTTTTATTCACCCTTGAAAGTCGTGGGTGGTTTCAATAGCCTTGTTTTCCCTTTAATCATCTCGTGTGGTTTATATTGCTCTAACTAGGTCAGAAGGCGATGTGTTCATATTCCATATTAGGACTTAGACTCCCAGGCCAGGCTGATACCAGTGCACTGCTGATAATTCCGCCATTTTGAACTCCATCCCAGAGTCCCTTCATTTCGCTCCCTCCCCATTAAGGCACATCTCAAGACCCTCGTCTTTGACTGCAATCCCCTGTTCGGGTCCAAATCCCCGACTGTCCAGCACAATTGGGACATCCTCCCGACGTGAAAGTAAATGTAATTTGTTGTTGTTGTTGTTGGATTATCAGAAGTGCCATTCTTTACTGAGGAGAAACTAAACCATCTATCCTCAGAGAGACATTAAAATTCCTGTGACATTAACAACAACAAAATTTGTCTTGCGCCTTGCACATCAGGAGAAACATCCCAAGGCATCTTTGAAAAGAGAAGGAACTTTCCGCAAGCATCCCGGTAACAATCTGCAGATAAATCTGTCATTCACCTTGTGGATATTGATGGGATTTTGCTAGGTGCAAGTTGTCTACTGGGTTTATATTTGAAATATACAGTCACTTACTTCGACAATGTGCTTTGAGAGATTTATAAATGCTGGCGCTAAACGGGAAGGTTGTTTCCTGCATTTAATCTTTAGTATCCTTAGTATTTTGACATATCAAGTCTTATTGTTCATAGTTCTAGGAGGTCAATTAAAATATAAAGTGAATCGAATGAAACCTCTGGACAAACCAAATAAAAAAGCACTTCCAATCCAGCAATCTACTGCTGCAAGCTACAAATTGGCCTGCAGATGGCAGTAAAGTATCACCTAAAAACCCTCAGACAACAGCATGTTGCTAACTAACATCTTAACGCTGAATTTATATTTTCAATAAAGTGCACTGTACTCATTGAATTTTATTTTACAATAAACTAAATGACTAAATATATAAAATTATTATAATAATCCTTGCATTTAATACAAGGATCATGCCTTCGAGCCGCCTCAAAGCGCTTCACAGAATATACCGTCAAGTGAATTGACTGTATATTTTGTGGGCGAAACGTGGCAGCCAATTGTGCACAGCGATGTCCCACAAACAGCCATGGATTGAGAGACCACATTCTTATTATTTTTAAGGCATTATTACACCCCCGATAAAGCGATCCGTCAATTGACTAACAACCGGGTTCCTACTTACTGCTGGGTGAATAAAGGCATGTGGAATAAGAAAACTTGACCAACGTTTCATCCTGCCAGGTAATCGAACAGTGAACAGAGCAAGGCAAGTGCTCTCATCACTACCTTCAGCACTCCCTTAGTTTAGCCACTAACCAGCAGTCTGTTGGCCAGCAATCCACTGGGCAGTGCAGACTGGTGTGGTGGGTGGATTTGGTGCCAATAGATCAGTCAATGTCTTTAACTGGTGGATTGTTCAACAGTCAGAATTTACACCCCAAATGAAACCAAGTTCTCGTAACTGTGTTCTCTTCAATGGTAATTTTGTTGTTGTTATTGTTGATTTCCATTTAGAAATTCCCATTTTGGAATTACCGATGTTTTGGTGACTCCAGAATAATATGGGATTAGATTCAGTCTTTTTGTTTCCTGTTACTGCGCAAACAAACTTGTGCGTTCAAATTTTTAATCTGATTCCATAATATTTGTTTTGTAAATAGCAAGTGACAATTACACTGACTGCACAGCACCAAACAGACCATCTGGCCCAACAACAATTTACCAGTGTTTATGTTGCAAGTAACCCTTTCCTTATCTGCTATTCCATTCCCCTTGCTCCTTAAAGCATAAATTGTTTCCTTGTAAATGCATTGATGCCTTTCTCCTTGAAACACAGTATCTAGCAAAGTGTTCCACATTCTCACCACTGTCTGTGTAACAAAGTTGCTTCTAACCTCTTTTAGATCTGCTGGTACCTATCTTACATTTACGCCCCTTGTTATTAGATTTACCAACAAGTTGAAATAGCCTATTTTAAACACAAAGAGCGAGAGCCTGGCTACGCATGGGAGCAATTTGGAATAAAAGGTTTGTTGTAACAAATTGCACACAACTACAAACAGACATAAAGAGACACGCAGATACAATCACAAGCCCGCGCACGCCCACACAGACATACAAATACATCACACAACTTTAGAAAATCTTAAGATTGCCAACAGATACTATTCTATTGAATCTCACAACATCCAACTGCTAGCAAACAGGTCTGGAGAATTATGTTTCTAGGGCTGCATATTTTGTGCTGCCACATGTGCTTCTGTGGATTGGGAGGCAGGCGGGGGGAAGAGGGAGATCTAGAATAAAAAAATAGCCAATTGTTACTTCACCAGGGCAAAAATAATAATCCTTGCATTTGATACAGTGCCTTTCCATTACGTAAAGAGGACGTCGGCGCATTTAGTAGGAATATAATGTAATTTCTAATCGGAAACATGAAATAAAAGTGTCTTCCATCACAGACAAAAAGAGACTATCATGGCCTAAAGTAAACAAAACAACTCTATTTTGCATCAACCTCAATCAATTTTGTTGCCGAATAAATATCTGTCCAATTCTCCTTTGAATTTGACAACCCATATCTGCCTCCAACACCTCCTTATCTCACTGTACGTCTCAATCCATGATTGCCACAGGTTAGAAAGAAAACATATTCTCTATTATTATAATAATTCTTCCATTTGATATAGCGCCTTGTCACATCTCAGAAACACCTCAAAGTGATTCACAGAATATACTGTAAAGTGAATTGACTATATTTTGTGGATGAAACACAGCAGCCAATTGCACACATACAATGTCCAACAAACAGACGTGGATTGAAATGACCAATTTATTATTGTTTTTTCTTAGGGATTATTAGGCGTGTAGAGTAAGGAATCTTGCCCAAGGTTTTGCCCTGCCGGGAATAGATTATCATTCGGTCTGGCAATCTGGGTTTTTACTTTACTGCTAGATAAATAGAGGCATGTGGAGTAAGGAAACTTAGCTAACGTTTCGCCCTGCCTGGGAATCAAGGCCCACGATCTCTTGCTTGGGAGGCGAGTGTTCTAAACCAATACGCTAGACACTATATTCAATGTCTGAGATTGTGTAACCCCACATTGTGTCTGAATGTCACTCCTAGAGCAATCCCATTGCTCTAGAATCCCAGGAGAAGAAAATAGCATAGAGAGATTAGTGTATTATTGTGCAATAGGTGGAAAATCCAAGGGCTGAATAGAGAATCCACCAAACCCTCTGAGTACATGGACACAATGTGCAGCTCCAATTTACTTTGAGCTGGATTTCATCATGACATCAAAATAACACATCTGCGCCTTCCATATGTAAACCTCGGTGGTTTGTTGTTTAAGTAGATCCAAATGGGTCCAATTCAATGCTTCAATCAGAAAAATGTAATTATCCAATGAATTCTCGGGGGGGGGGGGGGGCTGGGGGGAAACACTGAATCTCTTGAAGTGGCTTCAAAACCTGTTGCGAAAGTTATCACAGTTTTTGGTGTTTGCTCCATTATCCCTCAAGTGCTCTAATGACCAACCACACTTCCGCGAGGCTGATATGGTTGGATTTACTGGCTGGAAATTGAAACTCAGTCAGGCAGCGCACAGCGTGAATCACACACAGCCTCCTTCAGCAGCTCAGCTAAAGAGCAGAGGTCTGGCCCCCACTTGGTTTCCACTCACCAATCTTGAGCAGTCAGTCAGCCACTGAACAACTTTGCACTAGCCAAGTGCACAGGAGAACTGTTATGGTGTGGAATTTATCACCATTGAGTGGCTGTGAAGGCAGAATCAATAGAAACATTCAAAAATGGAACTGGATAAGAAACTCATCAGTAAAAAAAAATTACTGAGGATTAAAAAGGATCCAAGGGGATAAAGTCCCCATAATCTTAAAATTGGAGCTAGGTCATTTAGGAGTGAAATCAGCCAGAGGGTAGTGGAAATCTGGAACACCCAGACGCAATGTGAGGTTATACACATCTCAGACATTGAATATTGAGTATGTTCTCTTTCTAAACACAGCCTGTGGCACCATGGCTGCCGGATCAATTTTCAAGACACTCGAATGTGAATAGATATTTAACCCATCACCTTTAACCCATCATGTCCTACCCTCTATCCCATTTTCTCCTTTGTCTTCCTTGCCCTGCTTCCCCTATCTCCTAATCCTTAAAAGCCGCTCCCTCCAAACATACCTCAGTTCTGACAAAAAGTCGTGGACCCGAAATGTTGACTCACTTTTATTTTCTCCATAGATGCTGCCTGACCTGCTGAATGTTCCCAAGCGACTTCTATTTTTGTTTCAGATTTCCAGCATCTGCAGTATTTTACGTTTTTCTGTGTACAATAATAATCCTAGCATTTGATATTTATCAGCTAAGCATATCAAGGGATGTGGGGAAATTGCAGGTAATTAATAATAATAATCCTTGCATGTGATAGAGCACTTTTCACATCTTCTAGACCAGCAGTTCTCAACTAGGGATATATGTATCCCAGGAGGTACAAAATTACTTCCAGGAGGTACATTGATTTATTTAGCTCTCTTATTTAGCATTTTATAGCCTTCCAAATTGTATATTTAATTGTTGTTCCCCTTGTTTTGTATGTGCTAGTTATTTTGTTATATAAGTAAAGCTTGGTCATAAAATGCAAGTGGAATGAGGTGGGTGGTGTGTGTGTAGTGAGAGTTGTAGCTGTTTTTCAGACTGGAGGGAAGTGAGCAGTGGTGTGCCACAGGGATCGGTTTTGGGACCATTGCTCTTTGTAATCTACATCAATGATTTGGACTTGGGTGTAGGGAGGGAGTACAGTTTCCAAGTTTGCAGATGACACTAAGTTAGGGAGAATAGTAAATAGTGAGGAGGATAGTAACCATCTGCAAGAGGATATAGACAAATTGGTAAAGTGGGCAGACACATGGCAGATGAAGTTTAATGCAGAGAAGTGTGAGGTGATGCATTTTGGGAGAAGAAATGAAGGGAGGCAATATAGGCTAGATAGTACAATTTTAAATGGTGTGAAGGAACAGAGAGACCTGGGGATTTGTGTTAGTGACTCGTTGAAGGTGGCAGGACAGGTAGACAAGGCTGTTAAGAAGGCATATGGGATACTAGGCTTTATAAATAGGGGTATAGAGTACAAAAGTCAGGAAGTGCTGACTAACCTCTATAAAACTTTGGTGAGGCCTCAGCTGGAATACTGTGTTCAATTCTGGTCACCACACTACAGAAAGGATGTGAAGGCATTGGAAAGGGTACAAAGAAGATTTACTAGGATGGTGCCAGGATTGAGGGACTTCAGCTATGAGGAGAGGCTAGATAGGCTAGGGTTATTCTCTCTGGAGCAGAGAAGATTGAGGGGAGACCTAATAGAGGTTTATAAGATCATGAGGGGTTTCGACAGGGCAAATAGAGAAAAACTATTTCCACTCGTGGGTGAATCTGTGACTCGTGGTCACAGATTTAAAATAGTTTCAAGGCGCAGTAGAGGGGAGCTGAGGAGAAATTTTTTCACTCAGCTAGTTGTTCGAATCTGGAATGCATTGCCTGAAAAGGTGGTGGAGGCTGATTCGATAACAACTTTTAAAAGGGAATTAGATCTTTATTTGGGGAGAACAGGTCTATTAGGCTATGGGGAGCGGGCAGGGCAGTGGGATTGATTCGCTCTTTTCAAAGAGCCGGCACAGACTAGATGGGCCGAATGGCCTCCTTTTGTGCCGTAAAATTCTATGAATCTATGAAAATGCAAGTGGAATGAGGTGGGTGGTGTGTGTGTGTTTGGGTGGGGGTACACGATAATGTTCAAAATTAACAAGGGGTACGTTACTGAAAAAGGTTGAGAACCACTGTTCTAGACATCTCAAAGCACTTCACAGATTATACTGTAATGTGAATTGACTGTATATTTGTGGGTGAAAGGCGGTAGCCAATTGCGCGCATAATGTTCCACAAACAGTCGTGGATTGAAATGACCAATTTGTACATTTTTCATTAGGGATTATTAAATGTGTGGAGTAAGGAAACTTGCCCAAGGTTTCACCCTGCCGGGAATCGAACCCAGGTCTCTCACATGCAAGATGAGTGCTTTAACCACTGAGCTATAGGACTCCATGGAGTTGAGGTACAGACCAGCCATGATCTTATAAAATGGTGGAAACAGGCTAGAAGGGGCTGAATGGCCTACTCCTGCTCCTTACAGTAAAAGCCCATTTATCCGGCAGCCAATCAACTACAACTTCCATTTAACCGGAATCGCGCAAAAAATGTCTGCATTCGATTAACCGGAATTTATCCAGAAAAATGCATTGAATTTTTAATTAAAAAATTGCGTTTTGGGCCAAATATCTGGCGTGCGCTTTAACCGGCATTGGCCAGGTCCCGAGGTTGTCGGATAAACTGACTTTTACTGTACCACCAGAATCCCACACCACCAGACTTAGACAAACACTGACCTGGGTCAAAATCCTGGAACTGCCTATGACATGAAGACTTCAGGGGACCATTAACCAGGGCCCAAATAAATGCTGGCCCTACCCTGCCACATCACAAGAATAAATTTGTTTAAAAAAGTTTTGAAAAAGAACAATTGGGAAAATCATCCAATGTCCACAGCCACAACGTGCTGTGCGGCCTGGCCTCCTCCTGTGCTGAAACTTCGCTTTCCAATGTGCAGCCAGTTAACCATTTAACCACCGAGGCAACCATTAGTTGCCGTAATCGTTTGACCATCTATTGAGAAGTGGTCTATAAACTCCACATTCAAACACTAGCCATCACTAGACTTTCTGACTTCATGTGCAACATCAAATGCCAGGAGCTTCCATAATTCAACTTTGATTTCTACACTTCCTGACAAACACTGATAAAAAGCAATGGCACTAAACTGAGCTGACAAGCCAGCCGGCTCCATGCTAACATAGGGACTGCAATGACAACTGATGTGAGTTCACTAACCTGACTCAACCAGTCGGAGAAAACAAAACTAATCCCATCAACTCTGAGGAAACAGGGACAGAGTTCACCCAAAGTGGGCCAGAATTATCAATGAATACCAGAGAATCACAACGCCACAGCCCAATAATACTTGGGAATCTTACCCAGGTCCTCTCCTACTACAAGACTCAGAAGTTAAACTATTGAAACTATAAGGGTGATAATTCATCAATGTTTCCCGACTTATTTAAGCCTCACCCCATCCCATAGAGTTGACAGGAGGGCAAGGGATGGGGTAGCAAGCGATTCCCAATGGAAGTAAAGGTAGCAAATGTAATCACTGATTGCTAGAATGAGTGAGAGAGAGAACGGTTTAGCATTGTTCAAGTCTTTATTTTCCACTTTAAATACTTCTGTACAGTCAAACAGGCAGCAGTCATTAATCTCAGAAACACTTGAATACATTTGTTAATTTGGGAATTTCTGGATAGGTATACGGTATAAAAAAAAGTCAGAATAAGTTTCGATTTCAAATGGCTGTATGCTCATCCTTCGCTCTCTTCAACTTGTCTGCGTAGAATTTAAAGCTTTCCTGTTTAGAGAAAGGAAACAAGTGTTTAATTATTTATCTGAATAATAAAAAATACCTTGCTTTTCACGTTTTCTAGATGTCTCTAAGCACTTCACAGAATATACTGTAAACTGAATTGACTATATATTTTGTGGGCGAAACGCAGCAGACAATTACGTACAGCAGTGTCCCACAAAGAGTGACCAAATTATTATTACATTTTTTAAAAATTGAAGGCATCATAACCCCTGGAAAGTAATCAGCCAATCAACTAACAACCAGTTTCCAACTTACTGCTATGTAACAGACGCATGTAGAATAAGGAAACTTGACCAAAGTTTTGCCCTGCTGGGAATGGAACCTAGGTCTCTCGCTTGTGAGGCGAGTGCTCTAACCACTGAGCCACAGGACTCCACTTCTTCTCAAAGAAATTGGTGGGAAAAGGGGTGTAGAGGAGAGAAAGTGTGTGAGAGAGAGAGAGAGAGAGGGTGGGGGGGGGGGGGGGGGGGAGAGAAACGGGAAAAGAGAGAGGGAAAGGGTGAAAATTGGGTTGTGAGTATTGTGCCATGTTATTGACTGAGCTCACTACTGATCCTGGTTTGAGTGTAAAGCACTGTTGTTGTTGTTGTTGTTTTACATCTAACAGATACAAGCATTGGGAAGATAACACTCAGCCTAACAGTTACAACTCTCAGCCTAACAGTTACAACTCCCTTAATACCACTGTAATTGTGTGTTGAAAGGCAAAGTGTGACTAACACTGACATGTCACAGTTGCAAAGTGCCGGAGCTGTAACATGCAAATACAATGACCTTTTCAGCCGTGACGGGTATTAGCCTCCACAAATAAAATCAGTGCGCACCGCCAACCTCTGTGACACCCTCCCTCTTCAAAGGAAAGGGGGAGGTGTGTAGACAGTGCAGCCCGCCAACAAACTGGGGAATTAAATCCCTCTTTTCTGCTCCCCAGCTTTCACAGGATGGCAATGATATTTTTTAAAAAAACGTGTTTTACAGCCAGAAAAACAGAAACAGTAAGAAGCTTAAAACACACACAGGGCCAAGCTAAACACAGAGCACTGAAACCCAGAAGCACTCTCCCTGGAGTCTAATGTTCAACTTTGTTCATTCTGTTTCCTACTCTCTCTCCTTCTATTTGCCCAGCAGCGCCAAGCCAGTCATTACAGCTTTGCACTGAGATTTACAACGTTTGGCTTCAGCGAGTTATGAGGCAGCCAAGTCTCTGGCATGTTGAAGCAAACAATGTATTGAAGTATTGTCATACTTCAATCCACAGACCAAGACTGTTTTCTCTGACCACAAAATTCACTCTTCTCCAATGTTGCTGAATAAGGATATAAATGTCACTTTTCTAAGGTTCTTCCAATTTCTTCCGCGCCAAGTTATTTTCTCCCTAGACGCTGACATTGGCAGTAGTTTGAGGGTAGTTCAGATTCATTTCTCCCAATGGCACTGACTTGGCCATGATACTGTGCAGTGTCATAATGATGAGAGAAGCCCAAGCCTCTTCTGCCTAGTCCCTGCTGCAAACTATCCACCTAGTGCTTGTGAGGGGCTTGAAGAGGATGGAGCCACTCTAATACCTCATTAGGAGGTAACCTTGGAGTTATCTAGGAGGTAAGCACATACGATGTGCTCATTGAAAAAAATAACAGTGTGACATCTCAAAAATGTGTATCAAATGCAAGGATATATTATTATAATAACAAACAGTGAGTCTGCAAGAGTAGCCTGCAGCACCCCCCCCTCTCCCTCCCCCTGCCCATCACTGGCCAATGTTCAACCAACAATTAAGTTTGATCACTTTTTATCAATAATGCACTAATTAACACAACATATTTGACACCCCATTAATACACCTGTAGTCACTACAGTTTAGAGCAATTACCTGTGAAACATTTTAAGAGACATTTCAATGGTCTAGGTGCTATATTGGGTGCAATGATGATTTTTTTGATTCAGTGATGGATGAAATGACAATTTGGGGGAGGGTGATACTCACAGGGGGTTCAGAGAAAGGGATGGGTTCACCTACGCCCCTCAGTAATAGGGCAAACCGCTTGAGGAACAGCTCATCCGCCACCACATTTTCTTCTTGAACCTTGTCGTACAGAGCCTTGGCAGAAGCCACATCATTGTCTATTGCTGGGGACACAAAATACATTTTGAGTCGTCGCACCATTGCCTACAAAACGCTTTCCGTCCTCGCATATTATTATTATTGGTAGTTGTTAAGAAACGCCACATGAAAGCGGTTTACCATGACATTTCATGAGATACGAGTAAACGGTTTCTTTGTCTGAGAAATCTTTCACCAGCTCGAGAAGTCCATTGATCTTCTGAACCTGAGAAAATAAGACAGACATCTTGTCAGATAAATCTCTGCTGCTTCACTCAAGACTTCTCCCCCCCACCCCCCCATCAACCTCCTCAATTACCTTGCCTGGGTATTACATCATTAGATGGATATCATTCCTTAAGTTACAAATGTTTTTTACACTGGGAAAGATCAATGAACTTCCCTCCCTGTCTCATGAAGGTGCCATCTTCTGTTCGGATATTGTTCCCTTATTCACCCTCCAGTTCCCTGACCAAGTGGTTGTTCTTCACATTGCATAAATGTTGTCTCCATTCCCTTGATTTTAGAAGATTGAAGGGCGATCTGATTGTGGTGTTTAAAATAATAAAGAGATTTATGATAGGATAGATTCCAAGAAACTATTTCCTCTGGTGAGGACCTCCGGCACAAGGTGAGGAGGCATTAGAAAATTAGAGCTAGGCCATTTAGGAGTGAAATTAGGAGGTACTATTTCACCCAAATGATAGGGGGACAGACAGGAAGGAAGGGAGGGAGGAAGAGATGGGTAACCTGACTTGAGGTATTCCTCTTATAGAATGGTGGAACAGGCTCAAGGGGCTGAATACGCTACTCCTGTTCCTATGTGCAATTCTCAGCAAGTTGAGTGACCTCCAGCTTCAGGGAGAAATCATAGCCAATCCTCTGTCAAGTGTGGTCTAGAGTTGTATTAGCAAGTGCCAAAGCAAAGTATCCAACAGCCTAGAAATGAGGCTTGGGACACAGAAGCAAACATTTAAAAAAGTAGCAAACCAGCTGTTTCAAAGGCTCAGCCGTCTTATTCGGTCAGACATAAACACCAGAAATTCGTAGGTTTAAATTCAGTCGATGCTGGTCTTTGCCAGGGCAGAAGTAGTGTCTCTTTATTAGAGAGCAGCAATAAATCCCAGCTCCCAGAGACCTTGTATAATACATGTTGGTTAGGTGAGAATGTTCTGGACTGTGCTGCCCCACTCCCCTGGTAGAATAACTCTGCAACTCCCTTCCTCAATCTCTGGAACTCCCTCCCTCAATCCCTCCTTTTCCATTTTCAGGTCGTGCCTGAAGACCTTTCTGTTTGACTGTGCCTGTGGCCACCTTGCCCCTCCACCTGGCTTGGCCTTGGGCTCCACTATTGCGAAGTGCTCTGAGTGGAGGGCACTATATAAATTCAAGTTGCTGTTGCTGCAGAACAGCACGCTGACATTCAATGATAAGTCCCACTGTGTTGGATAAAGGCCACTTGGGTGATGCAGTGGAAAACACACACGGAACAGTACTGAACTCTAGAAGAGTCATGTCTTCAGGAAAGGAGGAAAAGAGTTTCTACCTTTCGGTCCTCCTGCGTAATGTCATTGAATTGAATGTTTGTTTCTACCTGTTTTGGTTTCTGTGAAGTCTTGGCCATGTATGAAACCAAATTCTTCTTCTGTTCTGCAATCCCAGGACACCTCTGAAAAAGTTGACAAACCACAAATATTTGTACCAGTTAATAGCTAGCTCTTGAGTTAAACACTATAAGTGTCCTGATCATTTTACCTAAAGAATGTCCTATAAACAGATTGAAAATAAACCACACAAAGGGACATTTAGTTGGAAAATACTCCCTTTTTGGACTGGAAAGATGCCATTAAGACAGTTTAATATTTCCTCTAACTTAAAGTGGCAATGTTCGCTGAATATTGCTTTTAACATTAAAATGAAGGATATTAGTGCAAGAGAATGGAACAGTTCTTGCTTCGAGTAATTTTCTCTGCAAGTCCAGAAGACCACCCACACACACTCTCAACAGCCCTTTACTTTCACATCAAGAAGCCTTCTTTTATTCAGACTATCCATGAAAAACAGGTAAATGACGATTGCATTGGTTACACGTGTAATCAGAGAATTTATGAAAGCACAACAACAAAATTACATTTATAGAGCACCTTTCACATCGGGAGGACGTCCCAAGACGCTGAACAGTCAGGTTGGGACCCTCACATGCCTAATAATAAACCCTCAAGAAAAAAACAATAATAAATTGGTCGCAGATTTCAATCCACGACACTGTGGGACACTGCTGTGTACAATTGGCTGCCGCATTTCACCCACATACATACAATGAATTCACCTTACAGTATACTCTGTGAAGCGCTTTGAGATGTCTAGAAGACGTGAAAAGCGCTATATCAAATGCAAGGATGATTATTATTATGTGTGTGTATGTATGTATGCGTGCATGTGTGTGTGTGTGGTGTATGTATGTATGTGTGAGTGTGTGGTGTATGTGTGTGGGCGTGAGCGCATATCTGTGTTTATTTATCATCGCAAGCTCTATGTTGAGGCGCAACAGTAGGGAAATTTAGCAAATGAGAACGCCTAATTCTTTTCGTGTAGAAAAGGATCACGTTGACTTTTGAGATTAGGAATGATAGTTTTATGCTGCAACAGTTTGCTATGTACCCAACAAATACGTCACCAAAGATTGAAGTCCCAAAAATGTCTAATTGTTGATTGGTTTTGAGTGTGTACATCCCCATGACTGGCAAAGCTAATTGCACCCAAAATCAGTGGGGAAAAAAAGACTGTTTCAAGCTACAAATTTGGGGCATGTGATAGCCTTCACCAGAATAATTGTCATGTCACACAATGCATCTTTCACCCCTAAATCTCCCTGTGACAGAATGTGGGCGGTTCGCCTCCTGTTCACCCCGGAACACAACTCTGTCGTTAGAATGTCATTCTGTCTGGAAAACCCATTCACGGAAAAGATGATATAAACACAGCCTCCACCTAATGTGCAATATTTGTCAATAGGTATTAATTGTGGGCTGGGCGGTGCAATGTTTGGTTTGCCTCAAGCCTTCGCACTTATTAATCATATTGCATTACAAGCAAAGGCTGAGTTGTTTACTGTCAGGAGAGGGAAATGTGCACGGCCTGACAGCATGAGTCGCCACGAACCCAGCAATCTGCAAGATCGCTGATTGTTTGGCTGCCACCTGCTGGGAACAGACTCTTTGTCAGTGCATGTGTGTACACTGTCAATGGCAGCTCTTATTCCCTGCAGACTCTTCAACATTTGCTCTATTTTACATCTTAAACCATCAAAAGCCTGAATGCTGTTGTCTCATTCCCTGAAGATTACTACCCTGTCATTTACTGCAAATTCAGAACATGTAGCAATGGCAACTTATGAATTTATGCATTTGTGAGTTGTTGTGAGACGATTCTGATAAAACGACGCAGTTGATAAAGCTTTGCACCCCGCTCTTAAAAGCAGCAATTTCAATATCACAGTAATGAGGAGAGATGCTGTGAAATGATGAGGGTTGTTGTAACACCAGTAAGGAACAAAATCTAAACAGTGGTACTACATGTGCTAAAATGTTTAAGGGTTTGCAGTTTAGTCACCACATCCATTTTATTGCACTGACAGCTTAAACGTGGAAGATTTATAGCGAGATCGCTTTGGTTAAAAAGGAATGAATTTCCCTAGGGTTTTTTTCAGAAATTCCTTTTCCGACGACTTTTCCACATTGTTTTCATGTGCAGATCCAGAGAACAGTGGTTTTTTAATTAAAATTATTAAAAATATCGGGGACTTTAAAAGCAAGACCTAGCAACTGCCACAACAAAATTTGGTAAAAGCCTAAAAGTCTGTCTGAAGGCTGAGAAGTGAAACCCTGGCATTTATTTTCGGCCAGCGGCAATTTTTTGCTTTGGATGTCAAAATCAAGAACTTCAAACCAACCGCACGCTGCATTTAACACAGCAATCAATCCCTCCTTTCAAATATCACTTAGGCTGTTACTTTCATGCAATATCCTTAACTTTTTAAAAAAAACTAAACTTTTAACACTATCCTTCAAATCACAGAGCAGATATATAATTGTCCCACTTCCCAATTCTCCACTCAAGTACAGCAGCAACCTTTCCTGCATCCAGTGGCTTCTTTCTAAACTAGCTGAAGAAGGCAAGTTTCACTAGCAGAATATTTTCTTAAAAAAAATAACAGGCCACCTTTCTTTTAGTGTATTTCTTGTGGGAGGTGGGGTGGGGGTTGGGGGTGGTTATTGGTGATGGTGAGGGTGTAAATTACATTACATTCAAATAGCAAGTGACACAATTGAGGAACTGTTCCAAACATTGAGAGCTCCAACAACTGTGAGAGATAAATTAAATACAGACATTAGACTCAAAAATCAAGACAGTTCAAGACAGTTCTTTTAATGCTTATGCACACACTAAACAGTAATAAGCACATTGGAAAAAAAGATCAGATGTCACCATGGATTCTTAGTAACTGTATGAATGTTTACCAAGGGAACTGAAATGCAAGATAATAATAATAGTAATACTTGCATTTGATATAGCGCTTTTCACATCTTTTAGACGTCTCAGAGCGCTTCACAGAATATATTGTAAAGTGAACTTACTGTATATTTGTGGGCGAAGCGTGACAGCCAATTGGACACAGCAGTGTCCCACAAACAGTCGTGGATTGAAATGACCAATTTATTATTGTTTATTTTGTGAATATCACATACCTCCAAGAGGTGTCTGGCATCCTCTGTTCTGCCAATGTCAAGAAACTGCAGAAAGAGATCAGTGACCGGGCCGTACACAGCAAAGTGGTTGGCCAATCGTTCAGCCATGGCATTCACTGTGTTAGGAGACAACACAGACAGAAAATAATTAAACACAGGATTATTGCAGTTTCTTCTATTTGTATTCATGTCTCACCATTCAAATTAGTTATACTGATTTTGCTCATGGTCCCTATTTCTTGAGCAACAGTTACACTTCCAATGGTCGAACAGTTATGAGATGATTGACCTAGACTCATTTAACTGAAGTATTGCTGGCCGGGTTATTGGAAGAAACTCCCTTCACCCTCACGGAATCTTTTAATGTTCACCTAAAAATAGGCCCTCAATTTAGTCTCATCCAATAAGCAGCACCTCAGTAATATACCATATGTGAATGTCATCTTTTACACCTTTTTTTTAAAAAAAAAGAGGGTTCAAAAATGTGCAGCCTCAAACAGCAGGTTTCCAAACAGTAGCAATTTGTGCCAACAAGGGGAGAAAAATGCACAAGTTAATGCGGAAATCAAAAATAAAATTAAAGCTATCTGCCCATGAGCAGCTGGAAATCCGTTTTGATTTGAGACATTTATATTTTACATGTGGTTTGAATCATTACATAAATGCTTGCATGCAATCGGAGTACAGCATCATCCAGTACCTTGTAACTTGTCTGACTGCAGAGAGATTACACTGTGGATTTTTAAAGATTTCATCAAAAGTCTGGATTTTTTTTTAGCAATTTATTATGTTGATGTTTCTACATCTTATTAGACTGAATCTTTGCCATATATGTTAAGAGCTTGAAACGTCACTACTTTTTATGTTTATTCTTCACAATGTCATCACTAAAACACTGAAACCTTTTCACACCAGGTAATGGAATCAACTTGATTGGTAACAAACTCTCCCCTTTTCAATTCCTAAAACTTCACCCAGGATTTGAGGTTTAGACTTTCTCTTCTGTGTTAAATTTGGGGGAGGAGGTAATCCACAACAACAAAACAACCACAAAATTACATTTGTATGGCGCCTTTCATGTCGGGAGGTCGTCCCAAGGCACTGAATGGTGAATATGCCAGATAATGTGGAATATGACAGATTAAAGCGCTGTTGCACTTTAGGGTAAAACAAATTGTGATGGTCAGGTTCAATACTCACTTCCAAGCCAATTGGTTGAGAGGTGCAATGCCAAATCTACTGTGCCCATTATGGTAGACAGACATAATAATAATAGTACTCCTTGCATTTGATATAGTGCCTTACCACGCCTTCTAGATGTCTCAATACGATTCACAGAATATAAAGTGAATTCACGGTGTGTTTTGTGGGTGAAACTCAGCAGCCAATCGCACACAGCAGTGTCCCACACATAGTCGTGGATTGAAGTGACCAATTTATTGTTAATATTACGCTGCCAGTTCTTAAATGGAGCTCCCAGCAGAAGATAACTGGGCTATCTCAGGGACCGACTGGGTAACTGGTATTTCCCTACAAATACACAATTGCCCATTGGTCAACCATGAGGCAGGATCTTATGGCGGGAATAGGGAATATGAAGTGCCCAAACCAAAGGAATGCAAAATTTTCAGTCAAACTTCTTGAGATCTCCATCGACCTTCCCAAACTATCATACAATCCTCATTTGACATTGCAGCTGGCACAATGAGCATAACATATTTTGTCCACAAAATATACCATCAGTTCACTTTATAGTAGTGCTTCTAGAGGTCCCATGTCGTGATAAGGCGCTATATCAAATGCACTCAAACCTCTGATGGGCAGGATTGGTACGGCTCTACTCGTACTATAACTTGAGCATATTTGTTTTTGAAAAATCGGTAAATTGCTGGTGGTAGAATTGCAGCCTCAGCATTATCCAACTCCAAAGCTCTGAATTCTTTCATAATCCATCTTTTGGATGAGACGTTAAACTGATGTCTCACCTATCTGTGCAGGTGAAATTTAAAAATCCTCCGACATGATTCAAATTGAAGAAAGGAGTTAGTTAAATCAAGCCCACAGTAACCTTTGGCGTAAGGAATAGGTGGAGAGCCCGTGGAGTATAAACAACGACAAGGGTTAGGTCTAATGTCATGTTCCTGTGCTGAGTCTTTGTAAATGTTTGTAAGATGTCAATGGCAGTATGTTTGCTAGGATACTTCAGTGATACTTTGTCATCTCAACTTCACAAACACTTCAATTATTGTTAAGTTATTATCCTCTTCAACCGTGCCTTTGGTCGCCCTCCTACCCCTACACTCTACCCATCCTGATCTCCACCTCAGCTCGGGTCTACATCAGAGTGTCCAGCGCCTTGGAACATCCTCCCGACATGAAAGGTGCTCTACAAATGTAATTTTGGTGTTGTTAATAAAATATACAAAGGACGAAATCACCATTTTACCAAAAAACAAATGCTTACGTTTGTCCACTGCATCCTCACACTTTTCTTCCAAAATCCTTCGGAACACGTAGGCCATACTTGTTACTTGCTGAGAGTGATTCTCTCCCGGCATATAGAGAGGCTCCACGTACTCAACTGCTGTGTCAATATTATTACTGCAAGAGGGAGAGAGGATAAGAGAGATAAACTAAATATCAGTGTGGGATTTTTAAAACACCAGCAGAAAACAATGGAAAATTCTAGAAAAAGAATCAATCTTAATATTTTTTATATAAATATTACAAAACAAAAGAAATTAAGACTTTTTTTTCTATACAGCTGTTACTGCAGCCAAGTGGAAAGCATAAGACCAGGAAAGAATTCACGGCTGAGCAATCAGCTAATCAGATGCACGACTGTAACGAACCTTGACCTTGATGAGCCAAAGTCACCACAATTTACTTTTTTTTAAGCTTGCGTTAAATAAAAGGGACTGCTGGGTTGTTATGTGTGCTCTCAGTCACTCATATCGGGCCATGCTGAATCCTTAAAACATGCAAATATTGCATTAAAGCATTGTCTTTGAATAATTCAAGCTTTAAAGTCATAACAATCTTGATTATTCAATTAAATATTTATCACCCTATATGTGTTCCCTCTGCAGCTGCCATTTATTTGTAAGAAGCATGATGGAGTTAACTTACTCTTCGAAGTACACAAAGGGTTGAAAGAGTAGGTAGATGTGGACAGAAAATTCTTAGCTAAGGCAAGAATTTGTAATGGGTCTGAAAAGTACATGTCACTAACACTAATAATAATCACTAATAAAATGTGGCAGGAGTATTAGTTGCCACTCCGATGTTTGACAAGACAGGTTGAGACACTATTGCACATACCCTTAAACCAGTGAGTGCACCAAACATAATGCTAACTGCCGGTGAAATAAGTGAGTCCAGCACATCTCCAGCCATGTTGAAGAAAGGAGAATGGTGTGCAGAGTTGAAATGTAAGCAATCAATGTAATGTTGATTATATCAACCTTCCGCCCCCTCCGTTCAGCAGACTCCGGTCTGCTCCATGTCCCCTGCCTGACCTGCCCTATCATCGGTGGCTGGGCTTTCAGTTTCTCTGTCCCCACACTCTAGAACTCCGTCCCATAGTCCGTATGCCTCGCTTTCTTGCTTGCCTCCTTCAAGACCAGTCTCAAGATCCTGCTTTTTGATCATGCCTTCAGCCACCCTCCTAACTCTCTCCTGCCCCTCTCCTCCTACCCTGCCACTCCCCAACGCTTGAGTCCCAACCCCTGACATCCTCCCGACGTGAAAGGCGCTGTATAATGTAATGTTGTTGTTGTAATGATACATTATATGCCACATTGGCTCAATGAAACATCCTTATATTCCAAGAAGTGAACCTCATACCTGAGAGCAAACGACAAAGTGGAAGGGAATGTCCAATAAACTAGAGAACAAAATGGTACCTATGTTTGAAAAGCTGATGTAGCCTCAAAAAAAAGGATTGGAATTGCTGCTGTTGCCAACTTTATTTGAGAAAAACACACTTTTCTTTTCAGTCTCAGCCATCAGCTAAAATCCTATTTTGATTCAACAGTAATTATGTTCTACAAAGATTCTCACTTACTTCTTTATATGAGCCAGCAGTACATTATTGATGAAAAGCATTTTGGACAAATTGATGGAATGCCCCAGGTCTTGCATGGTCCTCTCCAGAAAATGAATCTGCTCCACGTCCCCCTTCAAACCAAAGGCCTGGACGAGTCGTGTGACAGACAGCTGGCTTGGTACTCCACCAGCTTTCAGCATTTCAGTCAGTGTTGTTGATGCATCTAAATAGGAAGCAATCAAGAACAAAATTTCGTCAGAATTAGATCCAAGGATCTTTTTGCAGATGATGAATTTCACTGCTCCTACTTAGAAGGCCACTCGGCCCATTGTACCTGTGAAAATCTGAGACGTCCTCCCGACGTGAAAGGCACTATTCAAATATAATTTTGTTCTTGTTATTTTTGAAACAGTTACCTTACTCAAACTCTGGCATTTTTATTTTTATTTCATTGTCAAATTCATTTTTAAACGCTCTCAAGTGTTTTGTGTTTTAACCACCACATTTTTGGTTCAGCTGTTTATTCTATGCTCCAATAACTTGTAAAGGCAATAACTCTTTTAACCTCTCACTCGGGGTTTGTTTCGGTGTTTACTATCTTTAATCATTGGAACTAATTTGTCTCTATTTGCTGCAATTTCGAACACATGTATCAAGTTTCCTCTTAACCTTCTTTATCCAAACCACAATAGTGAAGGTTAAGAGGAAATGAAGGTTAAGAGGAAATAGCCACAATTTCTGAAGTCTTTTCTCCCAGGCCTGGTATCATCCTATATGAACATCTCCCCTGTAACCTTTCCACAGCTTTGACACCTTTTTTAAAATAGGAAGCAACATATTTGGGTAGCCTATGTGTAGTGATAGCTCTAATCAATGAGCTCTAGTCCTCAGCAATCTACCTTAGTTTATTTATGGAATGTCTCCGCTATAATTTAAAAGACTATACTTTCCTGGTGTATCTTTTAAGTAACTAACTGCAGAAAAGGGGTCTGAAAATAATTTATAAAAAGCTTCCAATGAATGTCCATGAAAACTATGACTTCAGTTAATCTCTTCTATTTACGGTGTTGATTTCCCCAGCTTTATGATTTAATTTCTTTAAGGAAAAAAATTGTCTTATTTGGGCAGGAAACAAAGGGGAAAATAGTTATCACCATGCGTGGCTCTGGATTTTTACTCAAAAACAGTGATTGAAGACACGCTTGGAAAATGAAACTATTAATAGCAGTTTATTTATTTTTTAAATTGGGTCCCCGAATGACTTCCTTTTTGAAGATGTTCACTTTTCAATGCAACCAGCGAATGCAGTCCAAGGAAACAGTTCCCGCAATAAAACTCAAGAGATACTCATCACCACAGCATGGAAAATACAAACGCTTGACTATTTAAAAAAGTACATTTAATAGATTCAAGAACGGAAAGTGCTACCACATAAAAAATTCATAGTAGCATGCTCTGCTTTTGCATAAATCTGTTTGAAAAAGCACTGCTGTATTATTGAAATAAGTGACTATTGTCAGGATTGCAAACAGAACGACTTCAAAATAACCACATACTGCAACATTTTAAAAAAACTGCCTGGCACGTAATTTATACAGAACTACAGCTTGCAGTTTCAGGTATGATTAAAATGCCTTTGAACACAATTAAACTTTGTTCCTAACCATTGTAATCCTAAAATTAACGAATAAAATCCTTCTTAAATTTGCTCTTCGCAAAAAAAGGCAAGCAGACCTTGCTCTTCGCAAAAAAAGGCAAGCGGACCTAGAACATTATAGAAAATGTGACCAAGGATAACTCATGATTGCAAAACATTAACTTTACCACATGGTAATTGCAATTGAACGAGGTTCAAGTTTAACCAGAAAAATAAAACTACAATAAATTGAAAATATCTTTTTTGCATTTATTTGGGAGTAACTTATTAATAGTAATGCGTACTTATTCATTTATCATTTTACCATTTATTATTTAGCAATTACTGAAACATTCAACTGTACAAATTTAACTTTTAAAAGATATTTATAAACCAGTGCAGTCAGATAGAAAACATCCCCTCGCTCTCTTCAGCTAAAGGCAAAAAAAGTTCCTATTTAATAACTGACACAAAATTTCAATACTGGCCATCACTGCTCTATTATTAAGAATTCCCGTGGGTTATTTAGTTGTTGAAACAAACAAAATTTTCAAGGTGAATTTGCTCATTCATCCAATTTTAAAATTCTTGAAAGCTTGTACTTTTTTACCTCCCCTGTCTAGCAAGCTTGTAGCCCACAGCTTCAACTAAGACAAAACCATCCTCTGTTAAATGGAATGGAAACTGGACTAAGTGGCCAAATGACAAGTACATTCATATTCAGCTTCAGCTGTATTATAGATGCATATATAGTAATTTATGTCTCTCAGCTACTACAAAAGACTCTTGATAAGCAGGTAATTTGCTAAATGGACTCCTTTATCAGAGCATTCGAAAGGCGTTACATGAAAATCTGCAGAGGCATTAACATGATGTAAAGGTCATAATGTGTGACATACCTTTCAGATTATCCCGCCTAACTTGCGTTATGATGAGTAGGCTGTTGGCAGCGTCGTTCAGTGTAAAGCCCTTGATGCGGGTCTCAACTCTAAAGAAGCAGACATTTAGAAAGGAATTACTGACATGCTTCTGATACGATAATAAACGGTTGAGACTGAGGTGAAATTATAAAAACTACCATTCCAATGTTAAAAATTTTGCCACAAATGTCGACCTGTAGACAGCTTTTATGTTGGAACGTCAAATGTTGAAGGACTGTTTACCCCTCCCCCCCCACCTCACCACCCCCTTCCCCCCCTTCAGATTAATTTTTTGGTTCTGACAGCTGCCATAAGTACCCTCAGCAACAGGAAAGAGAACAGTTTAAGCAAGTGGTCTAGTGTAGAAAATATTTTATCGCTTAGCCATAAAGACATTAGATAGTAAAGAGGCCGCTGTTCAATCGCAGATTGCAGATGACTTGGAAAGTGGTGGGGAATTGTGAGCTCTTGCTGCTCTCTTTGACTTGCCACAAGGCAGTCGCATAATGCTAGTCACCAACATTAAGTGAATAGAATCCTGGGGAACTTCATAATTGTTAATAAGCCAAAGCCCTAACAGGTAGGGTGCTCCGTGCTGGACAAGCAGCATTTAATAAATTAAATTATTTATTTATTTAAATCTCACCCCTTCCCAATTACTTACAAAATTGTTGATATCCAGGATTATGGTCCTTGGTCCTTAACCTAGATTTTCCTATTGGAAAAAAAAGCTGCCTGCATTGACAGATAATCCTGATCAATTTTATCTGAGGGATTGTGGGCCAGGGCATTGGGAAAAACTTCCTTCCTTTTTCGAATAGTGCCATGGGATCTTTAACATGCACCTGAACAGGTAGACAGGACCTCAGTTTAACATCTCATCTGAAGGATGGCACCTCCAACAATGCAGCGGACCTTGGCATTGAGTGTCAGCCTAGAGTATGTGAATTCAAAATCCCAAAGTAGGGCTTGAACCCACTATTTTTTGACTTAGGGGCAATAGTGTTACCAAGAGCACCAAGTTGATCCCATGATACTATTTGAAAAGAGTCAGGAATTTCCCCTGGTGTCCTGGTCAACATGCTGTGACCACCTCCTTTTTGTTTGCAGAACATTGCTGTGTGCAAGAATGCCACACTTACCTAAAGAAAACATGACACTTAACAATAAATACTGTAACACACTCTGAGATGTTCCACCATGATAGGGCATTAAAACAATAGCAAATTATTTTGCCTGTATTAAGAATTTGTAAAATTTGTAAACTGACCATACAATAGCCAATTAATTGATTTGAATTGATTTGATTCCTTGACACCACTTTACTTTCACCGCTCAAAATCAACATGGTGCACTAAAGCTTGGTACTTTAAGCATTGAATTGGGAGTGAAAGCAGTGTGTGAACAGGGCATAAGATGTCAAAGGAAGCAAAAGTAGAAAAGCGGCAATTCGTGTACGAAAAGTGCATAAACTGAACCGTAGTGTCCTTGAGTGGACAAGGATTACACAATTTATCATAGGATGGTATGAGCTGAACCTGAACAATCATTTTGCAGCACTGAATTGAGCAGCGTTCCTCCACTCATAGCTCATTACCTGACCCCAAGAGATTCCGCAGATCGGAAGGGAATCAGGGTCGTGGGTGAATTATTGTGATCAATCCAAAGAAAATCCACCCAACAGTACCAGAAAAACTACCCTCAGTCACCTTCAGCCTCTAGGGCTCAATATGACAGCATCAGTCTCAGGATTTCCTTATTCTCAGAGATTCTCTTAATCTCTGTCTAAGCACCCATTGCTCAGTCGTGATTTCTCCTTTTTCCATCTGTCAAAGTCTTAAGTCAACCATTTGTACATGAGGCAGTATTATATACAATAACAGATTTGCTTTCGGCTATCTTCAAACCTTTCCTGCAATTAAAACGTTGACATCGCAGTAATAATCTTTGAATCGCCCAAGACAGTCAAACTGACAAATTTTCTCTCTCCACCCACAAACCCCACGTCCAAAAAACTAAACTCACATGCTCTTCACATTCATGGCCTCTTCTAATAGCCCATCGCTCAGTAGAGTCTTCAGGAGACTAGAATAAGTAGATAAACTGAGAGCCAGTCCCTTCTTTTCAGCTTCCAGGAAAACCTGATGAGCCTCTAATGAAAGTGAAAAGAACTTCCATTAAAAGAGGATTATGGTGAACGTACCACTTTCTGCTGATGTTTACAAGACCCTTTTTCAACAGCTTAAAAAGAAACAATTAAGATTATTCCTCCAGTCTTTAGTGTCCTCCAGTACTGAGAGTTTAATTCTTAACTTTATGAAAGCCATGCCAGAGGCTGAAAAATAAATCCGTTAGTTTTTAATGAGCAACATTTTTTTGCCTGGATCTTACTGTAAATAATTTTTTTAAATGAGTTGATTTAGCATTGCTGGATTATGTGAGTCTTTTTTGAATATCACCTTTCAAGACTTCCCTCCCTTCACTTGGAGATTGGGTTACAATGCAGGTAAGGTCTGGTTCACAATAATAGTGTTTTAAATTAAACTGAATTGATAGTCCAGTTACTGGAAAAGTCCATATTGATATTGCATTACTGGAGAGGATGGGGCATTGTGTTAACAACAACAATATTACATTTGTATAGTGCCTTTCATGTCGGGAGGCATTAAATCAAGATCTTGTATTCCTGTCCTCAGGATGTTAAAGATCAGACAATGCTATTTGAAGGGAAGGGAGCAGTAGGAATTCAGTAGGCACAATGGATTCCCCTAGTCTCGAATGTCACCAACAACAGTGGTTTATAGAAACTATGTTTCAACAACAACAAAATTACATTTGTTTCAATTCTGAAGTCAGACAAGATTTTTTAAAACAAAATTACAGATACATTTGTGAGCAAGGAGAGCATCACGATTCAGGAAAATAAAGGATCTTAAAAGGTCATTACAATAAATCTGGCTAGTCCCAAATAAAGAAAAAAACCAATGATGCCAGAGAATAGGATATATTCCTCTCCACAGACTGTAATCAACATCTGGAAGGGTGCTAGAAGTCAGGGCAATTAGCTCATTTAAGAAACAGCTCATGCTGTAATAAGAGTCAGAATGTTGAAGGGTGAGGGTAAAGGGATCAAACAGCCTTCCTCACCCAAACGTCTTGTGATTTTGTTGCATGGAAACAGAATCACAGGCTTTATTCACAGACACATCTCAAAATTAAGCTACTTGACTGTGTGGGAGCTAATGTATCACAATAAGCAGAGACCCTGAAATGTTTTTTTATTCCCCGCACCCCCTCAGACAACGAAAATACCATGAAAAGAGAATTGACACCAGCTTTACCGTGAACATTGCTCTTCTTACAAAGGATATGTATTCGGTGCTCAAGGTCACCGGCAGTAAGATCATTTCTGCTCCTGTTAAAGACCGAGGAGGTAGGTGAGGTCGATGTCACTGTATCTTCATACCATGTCTGCAAAGCATTAACATTAAAACAAAAGTGGTCAGAGCCAATGCAAACTAAACAAAACCATAACTCTCAAATTCAGAATACAAACGCATCTCCTTCCCCCTTTTCATCAGCGTGAATATCCCTAGGATCTGTGGTTGACTGAATGTGGTAACCTTATACTTTTACTCATTCATGCACAGACTTTCACAACAACGTAAAGATGTGGGATTCATTTAAATTTGAGATGAGCACCATAGGAGTTGCATTTTAAGCATAATTAAAACATACATTTTAAGCATATTAAAACAATAAGAATCATGCCATTTACTCCTTGGCCTTCAGGTCGAGATCTGGAGAAAACACTTTGCATTTTGTACAGTACTGTACTATGAAGTAACCCGAGCAGGAGTGGAAAAGAGCCTTTACTTTCAATGCACGTTCGTTCCACCAGCTAAAGCAGAACACAAAGAAATGCATTTTATAATTCATTGGGCTGTACACTGCCCCGGCTATGTTGTATGGCTCCGTCTGTATAAAACGAACTGGAAGATTTCCCACTTTCCATTAAGAGGGAAGGAAGTAGAATGAAGAACGATGGTAGCCGTCTAAAACAAAAATAGGATAACTACAATATATCAGCCTCCAAAGTGTTCAAACAGGGAATGCAAAACACAAATCGTTTTCTTTTTCCATTTAATTCTGTAAATGGAATCTTCCCTGGATGCTCAAGAGTATACACCAGTAGAGGAAACTCTTTATCTAACAGGAGAGCCATCATACGGAGGCTTTGACAGAAGTTGTGAGACTGCAACTTATTAGGTGCATTAAAATAAACAATATTTGCATTTGAGATATAGCCCTTCACATTGGCAGGACATCTAAGGCACATCACAGGAATTACTCTAAAGAGGCCTTTGTTTACCCAGCAACAAGTAGGAACCTGGCTGTTAGTCGATTGATAGATCGCTATCTAGGGGTAATAAACCCCACCGACCCCCACACTGCCAAAATAAATTGTGGTCAATCAAAATGTGGTCAATCAATCCACAGCTGTTTGTGGGACACTGTTGTATACAATTGGCTGTCATTTCGCCCGCAAAATATACAGTCAAGACACATGATAGTAAATTCTATAAGACACCTTAATAATGTAATAAGGGGCTCTATCAAATGCAAGGATTCTTATTATTTACTGTAAATTTTGAAGCAAAATATCCTTTCTATAGGAATGCATCTTGGACAGTCATCTGGATTACAGTCATTTTCTTTGAATCCATAATAAGGCACAATAGATGCTACTGTGAATTATATTTTAATGGTAGTGACAATGCCTTCCATTTTGTTTCCCCAAATTCAATTGCAATATTGCACAGACCTCTCAGCTTTGGCTGCTCAGCTCCCTAACTACTCAAAACGCAAATCAGTTGAAGTCTAAGCAACATGCAATTGGGCAGACATATGTAGTCAATGCTCGGTAAGATAATAATAATAATCCTTGCATTTGATATATAGTGCTTTTCACATCTTCTAGACCAGTGGTTTTCAACCCTTTTCAATAATGTACGCCTTGTTAATTTTCAACGTTATCGTGTACCCCCACCCAACCACATACACACGTACACACCACCCACCTCATTCCACTTGCATTTTATGACCAAGCTTTTCTTATATAACAAAATAACTAGCACATACAAAACAAGGGGAATAACAAATAAATATACAATTTGGAAGGCTAAAAAACGCTAAATAAGAAAGCTAAATAAATCAATGTACCGCCACCTGTACCCCCTGGGATCTTCTAGACGTCTCAAAAGCGCTTCACAGAATATACTGTATACTGTCCCACAGTCGCAGATTGAAATTACCAATTTGTTATTGCTTTTTTTTTAGAGATTATTAGGCGTGTAGAGTAAGGGTGGAGGACAAAAAGAGTGACCGAAGGTACGGTTAAAGAGGAGGGTCTTGAGGTGTGCAAGAGAGGAAGGGAATGTGGGATGGAGTTCCAGAGTGTGGGGAAGGAGAGGTTGAAGGTCCGGCCGCCGATGGTGGAGCAAGCTGGGCAGAGGACACGGAGCAGGCCGGAGCCTGCTGAGCGGAGGGAGTGGACAGATTGATAAGTGGGTTAGCAGGTCAGAGTGGGCAAGGTTGTGAAGGGTCTTGAACGTTAGGATAAGGATTTTCAACTCTATCCATTGAGGAATGGGGAGCCAGAGAAGCCAAGCGAGGGTGAGTGTGATGGGGTCATGGAGCAGGGTACAGAATCCTTCTCCACACAAACTGCAATCATTTTAAAAGATGATATTTCTGAAAATGTCCTGAAAACTAGAAAGTCAATTGTTCTTTGCATTGTTGGCTTCAAACCCACGTCCACGTCACGTGAACCTGAAAAGGTTTGTAAAATACACTGTTCCCACAGAACACAGTATTCAACCATTTAAGATCTTCTTTCTTATTCTTAAAAGAAGAGTTTCCTTTGGGTTTTTGAAACCTCAAAACTCCAGCTCAAAACTTGGCTCAGGACTAGAGAATATTGAATGCTGCAACATTATTAATATGATCCCTGTATTAAGTCTAGTGTATAGTGAACAACGGACACCTGGAACAAGATGTAGGACAGTAATCTTAACTCACGGTTATAAAAACTAAAGGAATTAATAACAATCCCCTGGATCTTGAGATTTCATACAGAGTTCCACACAATAGATATGGCCTCCTGCTACTAGCTGTATTTGCACTTCCTACACAAATAACAAGTGGATCCTTTGCAGCACCTTTCGACAAAGCTATCCAAATAGCATCCAAATACCCGTCTCATGCAGCTTCTTGCCAATTGTATTACATTTGCCCCCTCCCTGGCCTCCTTCAAGTCCCCCCCTTCAAGACCCTCCTCTTCGATGGTCCCATCGGTCACCCCAAATCCCCCCCTTTCCCTCCACCCTCCCCGTCCCCGATCCCAGCTCAGGTCTAAAACAATGACTGTCCAGCGCCTTGGGACGTCCTCCTGACGTGAAACGTGCTATACAAGTATAATTTTGTTGTTTTTTTAGGAGTGACAAAAAAAACCTCAATAAACAAGACGTCAATAACCAGCCGACCAATATTTCTTTATAGACATTAAAGCACATTAGTATGAATGGGACAAAATGAATTCCACATGAACACATCTGTACTACCAAGACACTGAATCAACCATAAAGAATAGCTCTCAGACCTGCAATCGATGGGACAAGTTGCAATGTGAAGCAATTCAATCCTGTATTGTACATTACATTGTGGTATTTTTCATTTTTCACCAGCCATTCTGTGGCCATTCAAATTGACATTGTCAATTTAAGGCAGAATCAGGGGTAGTTTGGTGCTGTGAGCCCAAGCCTGCTCGGGATTTGATCAAAGCTCTCTAATACTTCTAAATCTTTAATTAAGCTTTCTTGAAGATTTAATTAATGAAAGTTACATTCACAGTAGTTAAGGAGATTATGATTTACCTCAGGAACTTCAAAAGGGACTTCTTGACCGTTGCTCTTGAGAATTTCAGCCAGTAATCGGAGTGTACGTTCTCGTGGGATCACATTCTCCTCCTGCATTTTGGTCCACGTTGCATCAGCTTTTCGCCACTCGTTATTTTCCTCTGTTTAAAGCAATTGCACAAGTTACAGCAGATAAAAGAAAGACGAGGGTCAACAGAAAATAAATGAGACGAGAAAAAGAAACTCCAAATGCGAAAAGAAAAAGCTTGAGAACAAATGTAATCATTAGCTTTGAAACCTATATGCCGGGAAAGTCTATTTCTTGTCTTTAAAACTCCAAATATCAAATTAACTCTCCTGAGGAACAAAATATTTCCAGATTATAATAATAATCCTTGCATTTGATATAGCACTTTCCACGTCTTCTAGACATCTCAAAATGCTTCACAGAATTATACTATAAAATGAATTGACTGTATATTTGTGGGCAAAACGCGGCAGCCAATTGTGCACAACAGTCTTCCACAAACAGTTGTGGATCAAAATGACCAATTTTACTTTGGTTTTTTTGAGAGATTATCATCAGGCATTTGGGGTAACAACAGTAAAATTACACTTGTATAACGCCTTTCATGTCAGGAGGACGTCCAAGGCACTGAACAGTTATTGTTTCTGACCCGAGATGGGATTGTGGACGGGGAGGGTGGACGGAAAGGGGGGGGGATTTTAGGTACCAATGGGACCGTCTTGACGAATGACTTGAAAGAGGCCAGGGAGGGGGCAAGGCGGAGGACTGCGGGATGGGAGTTCCAGAGGTTGGCAGCAGAGTGGCTGAAGCCTGCTCCATGTCCATGGCGGTGGACATGGAGCAGGCCGAAGCTTGCTGAGCGGAGGCGGGCAGGTGGGTAGGGGATTAGGAGGTCGCAGAGGTATGGTGGGGAGAGGCCGTGGAGTAAGGAAACACCCAAAGTTTTGTCCTTCCTGCAATCGAACCCAAGTCTCTCACTTGCAAGGCAAGTGCTCTAACCACTGAGCTATAGGACTGCACTATTGTACAGGTTTAAAGAACTCGTATGAAACTATGTGCATTTAAAATCACCACATTCAGCATAAAAGTGATGTTCAAAATACTACACGATTTACAAAAAAAATGATTTAACTGCTTTGTATTCGAAATAAAAAAGGGTCATAATAACAAAACTTTCATTTCAAAAGCCCAGGTCTTCAATCTTGAGATATCCTGATCCTTCTTTACTTCTTGGTCATTGTTTGTGGGACACTGGTTGCTAAGTTTCACCTACAAAATATAGTTAATTCACTTTACAGTATACAGTAATCTGTGAAGCAATTTGAGACGTCTCCAAGACATGATATCAAATGCAAGTATTACTATTATTATTAATATTACCTTTAGACCTTTAAATGAGCCTCATCTAGAGCAATAATCTTTGCAGTCGATATAGCTCCTTATCACATTGTTGAGAATTCTCAAACCGCTTCACATTGTACTGAAAAGTGAGTTGATCATACGTTTTGTTGACAACTGTGGCACCCAATGGTCCACAGAAGTGTCCCACAAACAGTCGCAGATTGAGTGACCAAATTATTTATTTTGAAGGGACAGCGATCCATCAATCGATTAACAACCGTGTTCCTACGTATGGCCATGTAAACAGTGGTGTGTGGAACCTCGCCTAAGGTTTCGCCACATCCGAGAATTGAACTTGGGACTACTTGCTTGCAAGAGGAATGCTCTAACGAATAAACTACTGGGCTTTTGTATTTAAAACCTCTTTCCAAAATCTCTTTGTCAACTTTCCCTACCTTCAAAACCATCATAATAATCTAAATCTCTCCCACCTGACATTTCGATCATATCTTCAAAATGTACTGATGCTTTGAGATGTTCATCCTATATGAAAGGAGCTGTATGTGTGAGTATTATTGTTGAGACACATTAAACCAGTGTACATGAAAGGAAACCATAGTGGTGAAGGCACTTTCTTTCCTTTTACAACTAGTGACACTATTAATTATTCTTACAATGAAGTACAAGAATCTCCCCGTACGACATCAACAGCCCTGACATTTTCACTTTCCATGTTACCTAACCTCAACATTTTAGAGCAAGAAAATCAAATTAGGAACACATTTTAAAGATGTTGTTGAGGTCCTGGCTCAATTGAACATGGCCTGAGACGGATTTCTCTTAGGGCTCTTCACAGCCTGAGAAATACAACACTGTATGCCTTCATGTTGAACACAATCCAACCCTAGGTCTCAAACATTAAAGGACATTCTGCACAAAGTACATGTTGCTACTTGACATCTTCTGCGTTATTACCTCCACAGGAGACCTTCAACTCAGTCACGACTCACAATTCATTAAAGTAGGACATAACACATCACCGACAGTTACTTACTCATGGAGTACTGTACTGTAGTTCAGTGGTTAGAGTACTTGCCTTACAAGTAAGAGACCCGGGTTCGATACCAGGCAGGGCAAAACCTCGGGCAAGTTCCCTTACTCCACACTCCTAATAATAATCCCTCAAAAAAAATTGGTCATTTCAATCAACGACTGTTTGTAATCTCATTGACGTGAAACACATTGCTATACAAATGTGTTGTTGTTGACTGACCAAAGGAAGTATGTTCGCCAGAACTTTGAATTACCCCCCACCACAGCCCCTCTCCAAAATCAATCTAATAAACATTGATTCCCCTCGTTGTTAAAGAAACATACAAGGGAATCTCTTTTACCCTGTTAACAAGCTGCAGAAGCTGAGCCATGTAACTTATTAGGGCTTTTGATGGAGGGGGGTTAAGTTTTTAGTAATTTTTCGTAAAGGAATTTTTGAGTGTTTATAAATCGGGGATTTTGATGCCTTTCATTCGTGTACTTGGAAAATAAGCCTGAGCACATGGGAGGGAAGAGAGGCACCCTGACACAAGGGCAGAACCTCTACCCTTCTCAACCACTTCACCAGGCAGGGGCCTGGATACATTCACACTTTCAAGACGGAAGCAGATAGATATTTGTTACGTCAGGGTATTAAGGGATATGGAGTAAGGTCAGGTAACTGGAGGTGAGGCACAGATCAGCCAGAATCTTATAAAATGACGGAACTGGCTCAAGGGGTAGAATAGCATACTCATGTTTCTATGTTTCTATGCCCATGCAGACAGAAGAGGATGAAGTAGAGAGCGGCAATTGTGCAGACAGCAGACCAGGATTCCGCGACAAGGATTGAGAAAGAAAGCCTTACCTTGGAGTTAAGAAGGACAGTGCTTATCTAGAAACACGTCCTTTCATTTTTTTTTGCACCTGGGATGTTTTACTGTTTCTTGGATGTTAAAAACAAAAATCAGAAGCCCTAATTATAAGCCTTTAAATCTCTTTAGATAATGCTTTATACAACGTACTGTATTTTATTTAAACACTCGAAAAATAAAGTTCAGATTTTTTTTTAATGATCCATCCAGAACAGAAGTATAATCGTGGTCCCTTAAAGTGGGTTTATGAAAAACTTGAAGAAAATGCACTCACTGAAAAACCTCAGCAGGTAGAAGTACATCTGGTCTCGATCACACTCAAATAGCTTCTCAGTCATTTGTACCATGTTCTCAAGTGCTTCAATCTGGAACCAACATTGAAAAAAATGTTTCAGAAAATAACACCATTCATTCAAAGTTCCTCTGTTGACACCAAAATGGTTTGCAAATGGCCCAATTATAAAAAGGGGAATTAAATCTACAGGTTATATCAGACAGGATAGCTGTCCTGGGCTGTTGTGTGGTATCGTTTATTTCTTTTTTAAAAAATCATTAAAGTCTGATATTTGAATGTAGCTACACTAAACTCATGCGTTTAAAACAAGGTGCCCTCAAACACTGCAGAAGATCATGTCAATTAGTACACAGGTTATAAGTGAAGCAAGTAATTGGATTGGCCAATCCAGGGAACATTAACACACTGACAAACACTCCAGCAGCTTTTAGCCTGGGGAGCAGAAAGAAAGCAGATTAAACCTACTCTAGGCTACTTATACTGCAGCATCAAAATGCTCATCACCACAAATTGGACAAATTTCAAGCAGCATTGGTAATATTAGGAAAAATACTGTTTTAATAAAAACACACAACCCCAGATCCGGGGAGGATCAACAACTTGTATTACTGAAAGGAAGCAATAATTGGATCGTGCTAATATTGCAAACAGCGTCGATTGCCATTTGTAATAATCCCTCCTGTTCCAGTTTATTGAATAAACTATATGCTATGGACGAAAATACGTTATTCTTAAAGAAGCTTTGAACTTCATAGGAACTGACTCGATTGTTAATGCAGGTCGGATTGTGGTCCAAATTACATCTATGGCATTTTGATGCACTAAACACCCAATCATGACAGCAATGACATATTGATGTTATAGGTGCTACATAAAACAAAACTGAGGCCCCCCTGATTGGCTCGTGCCAGCACCTTCACGCATCAGGCACTGGAAGGATCAAACTCCATGGTCGCACACTCAATCTCACCAAGCCAGTAAGCAACCTAGGTGTCTTGTTCGATCCTCAACTGTCTTTCCTTCCCCCACATCCAAGCAATGACCAGCACTGCCTTCCCTTACGTCCACAATATTGCCTGACTCTGCCACTACCTCACCCCCAATGCCACTGAAACCCTCATTCACACCTTCATCGCATCCCGGCTCGACTATGCCAACGTAGTCTATTTGCTTGCTGGCCTTCCCAATTCCTCCCTCCGTAGGCTGCTGATAATCCAGAACTCCGCGGCCCGTGTCATCTACCAAGTTTTATGACCCCATCTCCCCCATCCTTGCCCAACTCCATTGGCTCCCCATCACCCAGAGGATTCAATTGAATATCCTGGTCCTCACATTCAAAGCCCTCCATGGCCTCGCCCTACCCAACCTCTATGACCTCCCAAACCCCTACCAACCTGCCCACCCCCACTGTTCAGCAGACTCCGGCCTGCTCCACGTCCCCCGACTCAACTGCCCCACCATCAGCTACTCAGTCCCCAACCTCTGGAACTCCATCCTGGAGTTTCTTGGCCTCGCACCCTCCCTGTCCTCCTTCAAGGCCCGCCTCAAGACCCTCCTCTTCAACGATCCCATCGGTCACCCCAATCCCTCCCTTTCCCTCCACCCTCCCGTTCCCGACCCTAGCTCAGGTCTGAAAAAATGACTGTCTAGTACCTTTGGACATCCTCCTGACGTGAAACGCGCTATACAAGTGTAATGCATAAGTTTAGATAAGGCATTTCCTTTACATGCATATTTGTGGTGGTTATTATCATATTAGCGTGATTTCTCATACGCGAGACGAAGGTCCGTCAATATGGAAATTTTCCGATTTAGATATATCGATGGGCTCGTATCGGGATATACCAAAATATCGATATTTTGGGGGGTTTTGTACTGCGCATGCACATTTGGGGTGCGCGCGCATTCGGGGTGCACGCACATTTGGGGCCTATCTCCTCAGGAGGTAAATATCTTTCTCTCTCTGTGTCTCTCACACTCACTCTCTCCATCTCTGTGTTTTTCAGTCTGTGTCTCTGTGTCTCTCTCCTCTCTCACATCCCCCCCAACTCTATCCGTATATTATCACATCCACCCCGTCTCTCCCCCCCACCCCCCCACCGCCGCCGTCCCTCTCTCCTCACCCCCCCACCACCCCCGCCGCTGTCCCTCTCTCCCACCTCTCCCCACCCCGCCGTCTCTCTCCCCCCCCACACCCCTTGCATACCTGTATATTGTATTTGAGTACTATGAATACAATATGGCGGCTTTGCACCTCGGTCTGTGCATTGTGTATAGAGATGAGCATTCTGGGTCTTGTAGTTCAGTGTGCGCGCATTCCGATTTTTTCTCTCGATTTTCGATATATCGATATTTTCGTAATGCCTATATCGGTGTATCGATATGAAAATTATATCAGATATAACCGATATATCGCCGGACCCTACTTGAGACCAAGTATTCCATGCCAATGAGGCAGCTGAGCAGCGTGCACTGAATTCTGTGAGCGCTGCTATGAATCTAACTGCAAGGAGCCCGAGTGGATCAGACTTACTATTTTTCCCTCGAGTTTCTGTGGGAAATGCCTTACCTAAAAGTATACATTGCAATTTTAATAAATAATAATCTTTACATTTCCATAAAACATCCATGACATATATTTTTTTAAATAGTGTGGATTCCTGTAACTCAGTGGTTAGTGCACTCGCCTCGCAAGCAAGAGACCTGGGTTTGATTCTCGGCAGGCAAAACCTTGGGTCAATTTCCTTACTCCACATGCCTGACAATAATCCCTCAAGAAAAAAATAAAATAAATTGGCCACTTTAATCCACGGCTGTTTGTGGGACACTGCTGTGCGCAATTTGCTGCCGGGTGTCGTCCACAAATACAGTCAATTCACTTTACAGTATATTCTGTGAAGTGCTTTGAGACATCTAGAAAATGTAAAAGTGCTATTATAAAGATGTATATATCATAATAATAATCCTTGCATTTGATATAGCGCTATTCAAGTCTTTTGGATGTCTGAAAGCGCTTCACAGAATATGCTGTGATATATGGTCAAAATGTGGCAACCGATTGCGCACAGCATTGTCCCGCAAACAGTCGTGGATTGAAATGACCAATTTTTTTTTGAGGGATTATTATTATTAGGCGTGTGGAGTAAAGAAACTTGCGCAAGGTGTATTCACCTGCCTGGAATTGAACCCAGGTCTCTCGCTTGTAAGGCGAGTGCTCGAACCACTGAGCTACAGGACTCCACTTTATACTGTGGATAGACAGAACACAAACTTCCACTTATCACACTGTAAAACTATTTACAAACTGCTCTACTACGATTTACAATTAACAAACCTTTTTTTTACAATGGAAACAAGATCAAATTAATTGGATACCTGGATGGTGCTTTGTGATAGATGGCACAACCCTTTGAGAAGCACCCAATTTTATTATATACTGAATTACAAAAATATATATCCACTTCACAGTCAGCACATCCTAGTTTTGTTAAGAGTGCAAAGAAAGGACTTGTTTACTTTTTGGAAGATACACAGAGATTGGAAATCCACTCAGTGTTGGAAGTATATATGGGCACAATCTAACTTTTTCAAGTTTTCTTTTGATATTCATGTTTCATTAACTGGGGAAGCACAAAGCGTGACCTACCTGGTTCATGGCTGTGCACTTATCCGCAAACCACTGAAGCCTCCCTGGACGCGCTCTGAGGCCCGGAGTCTGCAGAGAAGCAAATTTATTTCATAAAAATGTGCAGGTTAATAGAGGCCGCTCGAATAAAAATGAATGCTTCCTGGGATAATTTTAATGTTTTAAGCTTGTATGAACGTTCTTGTACATAAAATTACTGGAGAATCTTTTGACACACATATTTATGGTGAAATACAAAATTTACCAACACATTAACCAGAAATGCCATTCTGCAATTAGATTTATTTTCCCCAAAAAGTCTGCATAAATTACATGACACAGTTTTTACATAATCAGATGTTTTAATGCCTGTTCCATAAAACATCCATGACCTGTGACATTTATGTTCAAGATGCTTAACAAGACCACACTAGTTCATGGTTACTAAAAGATTTGTTTAATATTGAGTTTATGTGAATTCATTTAATTTCACTAAAAATCCATCATAGTAGTTTTTATTATTATTTAATATTTAACAAGGTATGTAAAGATGCTTAATCCTGACTAATTTTAAAACGTTGCATTTACAATCAGATTGAGTGTGTTAAGCTTCTAAAAGTCTAAATTTAGAAGGACTTAAATAACATTTACTAACTCTTCAATTATTCTAAAATCAATCTGGTAGCACTCCAGAAGTTCGGAACAAGTTCAGATTTCCTACAATCAAGTTGATGGTGAGCATAAATTCTATTGCTAACTTTACCATGCAAAGTAGGTTTATACAAGAACTGCAGCATGTAATTAAATATTACGCGAGTCATTCTTGAAAATCAAATAGGGCTTTGATAGTAGGTAAAGGACAAATAGTACATTTGATTACAACTTTCAATATCGTCGCTTATCCAAATGACACTGATCTCAACAATACACAAATCCTCAACATGCAGTATATTAAATCTGCTGTGTTTAGACTTGATTGATGTGCCTGTCATTTCAAGGACAGCTAAGCAATAACACAGATATCCTTGGGTTTCATTCTGATATGGAGAACAGTTTTCACTTACAATAAGTCTCAATCCTCAAAAGAACATCTAGGTCAGCTTAACTAAATCTCCTATCCTCAGTGGATGTTCTACATTTACGGCTTATTGCTCACATACTAAGTACTGCTTTTCCAACCAAGGTACCTACAAATTGCAGAACTGCCACATTTTATACAAGTTTTAAACAGCCATTTTACATAATTTAGTGCTTTGAAATTACTTTTGTTAGAATGGGAAACTGTTTGAAGTGCTTCATCCATACATTGTTCCCGATGTGAAAGGCACTATACAAATGTAATTTAGTTGTTGTTGTTATTTTCTTGAATATGACTGGAACAAACTACAGGTTATATTCCCCAAGCATGACAACACTCCCAGTTCACACAATTAGATATAAAAAGGGTTGTTTTTTCCTAAAACACTGTTAAATAAATGCAACATCTTACTTATTTATTTGATCTATCCAACATGGTTTCTCAATTAAATTTTCCCAAAGATAGAATCAAACAATTATTCCAATCTATTTTAGATTAACATAATGGGTTGGACGACTATTTCAAGATCTTTTACACTCATTATTTTACCCCCCAATATTTCCTTTAAATGTTATCAGCGCCCATATAATGTGACCCCGTAGCAATATAGCAAATCGCCAAAGACACTTTCATTTCCATATTTTAGATTAAATATATTTAAAGACATGCAAATTCCGTAAACCCAATACCAAATGTGCATGTTACAAATCTGTATCTAAACTAACATACTCAGAGCAATTTCCCACTACATCTGTTGCAGGACGCTTCCATTGGAGTTGTGAGAGCCTTTCTTATTATGTGTACAAGCGGAACTGTGCTCACCCATGTCAGATTAGGATTTCAGCTTTAGCCTAAAAACTCCACATTGATTGATTTTGTTGCAGAACCATTTCATCTGATATCAATATGTTCCCAGCGTATGCAAAGTCTCTACATTAGCTGAAAGTTTGACCAAATAGTAAGAAAGTCTCTAATAATCACCTGAATAGTACCATAAACCATTACTACAGGTATTGGCTTCTTGGTGCTTGTGAGTGATAACAGTAGAAGCCCAGTCATCTACATACCAATTATTCACAAGTTTGTTGATCCATATGGGCTCTGTACCAACATGGGCAAGTGGAAGTCTACAGTTCAGGATTAGAGGTAAAGATTTTGGAGAGAAAAATAAGTTACAGAGACTCAGAGAAAGAGAGGCAGACAGAGAGAGAGAAACAATCACGAGAGACAGGCAGAGAAAAAGAGAAAGAACCAGAAAGGAAGCGTCAGAGAAGGCTAAGGGGGGAGTGAAGTGGAGTGCTATCGGGAAAATGCAACTTCTTATGGAACAATATTTTAGTTTGCAAGATCGCCTATTTGAATTTTGTCCAATTATCCATATTGTGTGATTATCTGCAAAGGGTCAGGTCCCTTTTGCGTGGAAATTCAAAGTTCTATTAACCTACTGAACACAGTCACTCCACTTTACAGTATATGCAGTAAGGAAAGCCCTTTTGGACATCCTCTCGACATGAAAAGCTCTATACCCCAATAGAGATTATTACTATTACAGTATGATAATGTTCCATGAAAAAAAATGTAGACAATAAATTTTGTCTGAATACTAATTCATAGGAACTGTACAACTCAAAGATAGCTGGTCAAAAATAATCAGTTGTAACATAGGGAATTTCATTTCTTAAGAAAATAATAAAAATTTGTGCCAATGGACTCTGTGTTGACTTAATTTATGAAAGTTAGCAAGGGAGCAAAGGGGAGATGAGGTGTTTTTTTTTTTAAACACAGTTGTTATGAAGTGCAATGGTCGAGACAAGATCCATATTAGTTTTCAAGCGGGAACAAAACAGGTATCTAAAAAGGAATAATTTGCATTGGTTCAGGAAAACGCAGTTGAATGTGAATGAATGGATTAATCTTTCAAAGAGCTAACACAGACACGATGGGCCAAATAGCTTTCTACTGTGCTATAAATTGCTATGGTTCTATGAACTTCAGTGACCCACTTATACTGAAAGGGGTCCCCATTGGATCTTTGTGAATTCCACTAGAATCCCTCGTTACAGTATCCTGCAAATTAGACTGCCTTTTCTAATTATCTAGCCCAGAGATTAGCCAGTGATCAGCAATTTATATTTTATTGTAAATTTAGGCTATACCCTACGTCAAAACTTTGGAAGGGTGAACCTCTTATCAATCTACCAAGTGACTACCAACATTAAAGCCCGCAAGAGAGCAATCTGGTTTTCTGCTCATTTCTCTCCTTTTTCTTAGAATCATAGAATATTACAGCACAGAAGGAGGCAATTCAGCCCACTGTGCCTTCAGTCTCACATGTAAATCAATTTTAATCTCACTGGGTCTCCACTCAATTTGATTTCCACTTCTGTACAATCCTTTCTCTTGCTTTTAGTTTCAACATTTATATCTCTCATTCCTCCTTCTATATCTTTCCTCCTGTTCCTTTGCTCCCTCTCACTTTCCACAGACGCACTGCTGATCAAGAGCCTGTTTCCTTGTGTTGCCAGCCCTTAATATTCACTTACAGACGATGAAGAGGAACTATCATATGCTTCAATTAGTTTAAAACAGCTTTTTTTTTTAAACTGTGTACTTTTCAAAAATAAAAAATCGTGTTAGTGTTCGAGCGGGTAATAAATGTTTCATCCGGAAAAGTAATTGGGTGCTATTTTGTGGCATTGTAAGTGTTCAATTAATTCTGTCCATTCCGAAGGCGATAGTTTGTTCATCATCACAATCTTGTTTCCACATGGCCTTTGCTACCAGTTTTTCAGCTTGGCTGACCTCTTCATCAGTTGGACACCGAGGTTACATTTGGACAATGAGGGCAAAAGTTGACAGCAGGCACAAATTGAGGATCAGCACTCAAGTCTGAAGAGTCACAGACAACAACTTGGGCTAGGCTTGCTCATCATTACTGATGCACATTCACAAAGTGAGTGCAAATTATGAAATGACCTTGAAGCTTTCAACACTGCACATTTACCACAATTTCATGGTTGCAATCTACTTTTGCACATTGCGTCATAAATGATCCTAATCTTCAAGGTAGGACTCGTTTTGTTAAAGCAATTCACCAAGTCATGTGGTTTAGATGACAGTTCCAGTCTCGAAAGTCACCAACCCACCCATGTTCATTTCAGATTTATAACCATTTCAGATTATCACATAATTCAAAGTCACTTTGGGGTCACCTCAGTTTTCAGTGTTTTATAACTTCTGATTTGAAACTCATACTGATAGTGATTGCTTTAAACTGCAAGTCTCTATAGTAGCATACCTTTTTGCTCTTAAATGTGCTGGTTCTAATTTTGTTACCCAGATAGAAAGGCATTGCATTCTTTAGGGTTTAATCTGCTGCTCATCAGGTATGATGCCTTGGGACATCAATCGAAGTCTTCTCGACGTGAAAGGCGCTATATAAATGTAAGTTTTTGATTGATTGGTATGATGAATAATTTCTCTGGACTCACTCAGTCTAGGCTCCTTTAAGAAGATTAGCCACTTGGTGGAGGAACTAGAGAATTGTTGTTATCCATGAAACTGGACCCCAGCAAGAGTTAGCACATCCAACGAGTGGAAGGGAATTAAAAAAAAAAGTAAAATGTATTTGCTGGCTTTGAACATCAACTTATCAAAAAAGAAAACTCATACAGTAAAACGCATATTTATAAATCATATAATTGCCTAAGTCATACATTGCACCAAGTCTCATTCAGTTTCCTATCAAAACCACTTGGATTTATTTGCACCAGTCGCATTAATTATCCTCTAACTTGTAACGCCAATCCCCCACCCTCCATTATACCCGCACTTAATGGCTGCTTTGAATCACAGGCATTGATGTCCATCAATGCAAAAACACTTACTGCATTGAATCGTGTGAAAATGTAGTCTCGATCTATCACGAGCAGAAGAACTTCATTTCAGATGATTCAATGTGATTCCAATGCTTGTCTGTAAGTGCGTATGCAGGGTTGGGTCAAGATGCATTGAATTGCAGGAAACATAGTCTTGACATGACACACATGCGCACTTACCGGCTACATTGAATTACGAATCTGCAGTTTCAATTATTGATTAAATCAGATTTTATACAATTTATACATATTTCCCTGTAACTTGGCACAAGTCACTAAATGTTATAGTTATGACTTATGTGAGTTTTACAGTATTATACATCTATATAAGCATTACATTCTTAAATTGTCATCTTTTTCATCTGGAAATTCGTGAAATAAGATGACACGATTCGTGATTGCAAACTCTTGAATTGGAGGCACTTTTGGGTCAGATGACTGACTTCTTTAGGTTCAAAGTGCCAGAGGAAGTGAATATAGCTTGGTTTAAATGATCCAATGAAAATAGTTCACTGGTTTTGTTGTTGTTGGGAGACCTAACCCCTCTCAACACTAAACAGTCACTTTGTATCAGCTAGGGTTAATTTTCTTGTGGGAAACACTAATGAGTAGCTCAATGGATTAAAGGCAATGTGGTACAGTCTCATACTTTACTAATTATTTTTTTTAATTTGATATCCCTAATGAGACACTAAACAGGCTACAACATTTCTGGGTTGGAAATGAAAACGATTGAGCCTTTACCCCTACAACAATTCTTTTTCATTAACACATTTTTGAAGAAGTCGTTTGCCTTTTAATAAAAATCAATTTAGTACCCTTTTCTTTAGGGTAAATAAAATTCATTTTACAATGATGGTACACTAAGATTAACTGCTGAGATTAAGAAGAGTAAAGGATAAGCAAATATGACTGTATCCAATCTACTCAGCACAAACTGGCTCGAAGTTATGGCGATGATAGGGCCATCTGGCTTTCTCATTGCTGTCCATCTTGCCTTCTGCCTTTAATCAGTTAAATAAACCCTCTCTATAACAGTATCTTTGGGAGCTGCACAGGATGTTCACCAGCTATCAAAGTGCTTCCACGATTGTTTGTGGGGCATTCCTGTGTGCAACTGGCTGCCGCGTTTCGCCCACAAAATATAGAGTCAACTCACTTGTGAAGCACTTTGAGATGTCTCAAAGACCCGATAAAGAACTACATCAAATGCAAGGATTATGCAATGCCACAGTCACAAAGAAAGTCAAACCAACATGCCTTACAGCAGTCAGAATCTGCTGGAAAGAGTTGTCAGTTGTAAGCAGGTGTGTGGGGAAGCAAAAGGTAATACAAGAATAAATGTAGGATCACTTCTCCCCCCATTCAAATTAATTGGTGCTCAATAAAATTAGTAGGAGCTTCATTCCTCCAAAAAATACATATAAAGTTTCAACAAATGCTGCAAATTGAATTAAAATCAAAATACCCAAATAATAATAATCCTTGCATTTGATATAGCGCTTTTCAGCGCCTTGGGACGTCCTCCTGACTTGAAAGGCGTTATACGAGTGTAATTTTGTTGTTGTTGTATCATGACTTTGAGACGTCTCACAGAACATAATGTGAAGTGAATTGACTGTATATTGTGTGGGTGAAATGAGGGCACCATCCCAAAAGAAGTAACATAAATGTGAAAGTTACACAAAGTACAGTGCCTTCCTCTCTTACTTATCCCTTTTCACTGCAATGCAAGATTTTAATCAAGACCAGATACAGTATGTAAAATTCAGTTGAGTGATCAGTCACCTTTGGCGACCATAAGCTGCTTAAGGAATTAAGGAAGGAAAAGTTAAATTTAATATGATGCTGCGGCAGACAGTGTTTGCTTGGCTGATTATTTTCTCCCAGACATGCCCTACAGTAAATCTGACCAGATTCATCCTCTGTCTCGAGCAAATTATATTCCACTGCTTTTAAGTACAACAAAAGAATTAAGCAGTAAAGGGGATTAAGAACTTTACACCCAGGACTGCTGGTTTAATTTAATTGTTCCACAATCAAAGATTTAATATGCAAACATAATATTTGGCACAAAAGGAGCAGTCCAATCGAGTACGAGTTATAGAAATGTTAAATTTCAATACATCTGACAAAAACAAAAAAATTATTATTGTACCAGGCTGGCATTAAAAGAAATTCTACACTTATCACCACTAATAAGGTTAACATTATTCAATTTGTAGACTAAATTGCATCAGTCAGTATTAGACTAATACTCATTTGGGGTTCAGAATATTAATTGACGCTCATTGTTCAGGCTAAAACAGCTCTGTGAATAGCACAATGGGAGAAATCCCACCTCAATGATTTTTCGGGCCTCTTTGTATTTTCCCATCTGAAGAAAGGCAAAGAAGAGGTCGTACAGCATCGTCATTTCACCTCGCTCCTGGTTCACAAAGTCCATTGCTGCAAACGGAAGATTTAAAAAAAATATATTGTATAAAACAAAAGAAAACCACACGTTAGTTCAAGAAGAAATGTTCAAAACTATTTAAAAACAGAGCCCAGTAGCTAGAACATTTCCATAATGTGTCACAGTCTGTATCTGCCAACAACAGTGTCTAAAAGTTCTATATATAAGTTTGGTGCGGAGGGGGACAAAAGAGAAAAGAGAAAGGTTTAACTCAGTACCATTTTTAGTACATTCATAACATGTATTATCCAGCACATGAATTTAGATTTGGAACTCCTTTTAATGATCATAACCTTTAAACCAGTGGATCCCAACCTTTTTTTTTGCTGCGACCCTAAATTGACCACCAACAGGTCCTCCCAACCCTGTGCGACTGAAGTGAAGCTCAGCCAAGACGATATCTCCGTCTCTTTTGAGAATTCAGCGCATCTTGCTAGTACGGTCTTTCATACTGATTGGTCGGAGGTGTCGCCTCGGGCACTTTTCAGCATTAAAAAAGCATTTTCAGCATTTTTAAAAAAGAAAAAAAAAAAAAAATTCTGATGGCCATTCGCCACCCTACTGAGAACCACCGTGACCACTGCTTTAAACTATTGCCATTTAGATGTAGCATTACAAAAATAAGATTTTCTAGAATAGGTATCTTTCCCTCACCAAATGTCCTTTACAAGCAGGAAAAACCTTTACAAGTTTTTCTACTTGTAAAAGCTTTACAAGTAGAGCTTTTGCTCTACTTTTTTGTTAAGTTCAGCAACTCAAACACTGCAGTTTCCTGGCAAATTACTACACCACGTTTGAATTTTACTTCCTCCCAAAGGCATAGAAGCATACGCTGGTTTTGTTTGCCTGTTTCCCAGGTGGTTGTTAAAGATCCCATAGTATCATTCTAACAGAGAAACGAGTTTCCCCTGGTGTCTCGATCAACCATTCTCCAGATATAATTAGCCATTCACCTTACGGCTGCTTGAGGGACTTTACTGTATGCAAAACTGCCAGTCACTGCAAAAGTCATTACTAGGAAGCGCTTTTGAGACATATTGACAATATAGGGACAATACAAATCCTGTGTTTTTCACTATAGATCTTTAAAATTGTAATCAATATCAGGTACATCGTGGTGACACTGTAATTTACTCATCCACCACCAGAAAGGCCACAAGTTTCTTCTTGAGGGAGAGAAAATAAACTAAATATATCCAACTCCTGGCAGCATGCGCATGTAAAAGCACTTGCAAAAGCTTTAAGAGGTCCCCTGACTCCTTTCTCAATTAAGCACAAAGCTAATGCATTAGTGCAGATAGCTGATGAAAAATATACAGCTGCTTCCTTGCTTTTACACTCTTTGATGTGTGCATTTAAATGAAATCGTGTGTAACTTTAATAAGAGCATGGCATTTTAGGGTTATAGAAAGAAGCCTCCAAATGTGGATGGGAAATTAAGTGTAAAGAAACTGCCTTTCTTTCGCACTGACTCGTTCACTGACAAATCTTCCACTTACAAAGTACTGTAGCTAACACTAGCATGGCAATGTATCTCCTGGCCAAGGGAAATTTACTCTCCTGCCTTTTTTACATTAACATAATCAGTGGTGCACCATTAGAGCGAAAGTAAAGAAATAACAATCCTTGCTTTGATATAGTGCTTTCACGTCTTCTAGAAGTCTCAAAGCGCTTCAGAGTATGTACTTGTAAAGTGAATTGACTGTATATACATGGGAGAAACTCAGCAGCCAATTGCAGCACGATAAACAGTCGTGAATTGAAAGGAACAATTTTTTTTAATGGGGTTAATGTTAGGCGTGGTGAGTAAAGGAAACTTGCCCAAGGTTTCACCCAGCCTAGAAATGAACCCAGTTCTCTCGCTTGTAAGGCAAGTGCTCCAACCATCAACATGACTAATTTCAAGGTGGATGGACTAAAATTATTCCCACTAAGAGTAAATATGGTGTGTTAAAGCCTGGGGTTCTTAGATTAAAAAGAATATTTTCTATACTAGAAATAATGGTAGATAAATTATTAAGATATGCTCAGTTATAAAGAATGGACACCAAATTATGAATCAAAGTGTTTGAGTACAACATTTTGAATTATAAATCAGCAGTCAATTACAACACAAAATAATTAATGTAACATTACAATACTTATAAAATATGTCAATTTGAGATTCAAATATTGTAAGATGGGAATGATGAATTTTAAAATAAAATACAATTTACAATGGTTTATTCACTCAAGAATATACAGCTGCAGAAAACAAGGTACATGGACAATTGCAACAAGTCACACAAATATACAATACAGTCAATCCACTCTACAGTATATTCTGTGAAGCACTTTGAGACATCTAGAAGACGTGAAAAGCTCTATATCAAATTCAAGGATTATTATTAAAATAATAATCCTTGCATTCGATATACCCAGGAAGACTTTCAAAGAGCTTTAAGGGATTTGCTGTAAATTGTAGGGAGTGTAGAGGAAAGATTCAGAACAAGAATAATCCAGAATGTAATATGTGATGACTTTTGACTAAGATTTCTAAATGAGCAAATCAAATGCCACTGTCCTAAAGTATACCTCACCTGCTCAACAGAGTTCCGTAATAAACGTCCAGTTAATTAATCTCAACAACAGTTGTCATACATTACACCACTAACTTTAGGAAAGAAGGAAAAGAAGAATAACATTCTTTTATAAAGTTATAATAATAATCCTTGCATTTGATATTGCAATTGGCCACACAGACTACAAAATAGTTTGTCCACAAAATATACAGTCAATTCACTTTACAGTATATTCTGTAATACTGCGATCAGGCTGAGGCACAAATTTATTGCGTATGAAAAACCAAGGAGTGCCTTATAAAAATGAGCCAAGACATAATAATAATATTCCTTGCATTTGATATAGTGCCATATCACATCCTCGAAATGTCTCAAAGTGCTTCACAGAATATACTGTAAAGTGAATAGACTGCATATTTTTTAGGCAAAATGTTATATCTTGATAGGGATTATACATCATGTTCAAAGATTAGCACCAGCTACCTTTCTGCAAGAGGCCTGTGTCTCCCTGCTCCACCAGTCTGCACAGAACGTCATGAAGCCGAGGCATCTGATTGTATTTCTTGAAGCAATCGATAACTCCATCCAGTGCAGTCGAGAGATCCCCCCTGAAACAGAAAATAGAATAACATATCAGAGCCATTATACAGTGAGCATGGATTCAATTGAGTCTCTGTCCCTCCAGATAGCCACCTTAGGGAAGGAAACCCTGCACGCCAACTTATGCCCTTAAAAGACTTGATTTAAAAAAATACAGGCTGCCTGATTCCAGAATCATATTTTTCTTTATGTTTCCCCATTGCACTCCCTGACTAAGGCAAGGGCAACTCAACAGGCTGTGAATGTTTCTGCCGATGATATTCTAAATCAGGAGCAGTATAAGTTCACTCACTATTCACTGTCTCCCTATTCTCCTTCCACGTGGAGTATCAGTGATCTTCCACCACATATCTCCTCATTCACAATATTACTGCAGGAACTAGGAACTCTCTGGAGGCAAATTGGTAGGCATAAATTTGCACTTGACCCATAGTATTGCTGACATTTCAAGAGTATTGTGCTATATTATCACCCTATTCCAATTTTTTTATGCAAAAACACATCATTAGTCTGTTTCACCATTCAGTGTTTCTTTAAGGCTTTTAATATGAAATATTTTTCAAAATGGTATTCATTTCTAATACAATCTTGTTCTTCTTTCCATAAGGCCTCTTCTTCTAATTGGAAGAGAAAAGACTGATGGAAGCCCCAGTATACTCTCATATGTGCTTAGTTGGACAGTATTGATACCACTTGTCAAAATAAAGCTGGGAAACTCACTGACTACAAATGTGTGTGTGTTTGTGGGGGCAGAGAAGAGGGTGGATAGAAAATTGGCACAATTTACAAGAGATAATGTTCACTCTTCCTTCAAAAACGCTACAGAATAATGTTCACCCCACCTTTATTCACGAAAGCCAGATACTAGATCGGGCTGCAATACTAATAATAATCCAGGCATTTGATATAACGCGCTATCCCATCTTTGAGAGGTCTCAAAGCGCACAGCGGTGATCTTAACAATATTTCCTTAACTGAAAATATGAGTTCTGCTCTGAATGCACTTTTCATGAATTCCAGGTTATAAGCAATGTAGCTAAATACATGAGCAGAACTGCAAGCCTGGATATGACCAGTACACTTACAGAACAAGCATCTGTCAAATTTTACTTTGAACTTGAATAAAACGTAAAGCCTGCAAATCATGGCTCTAGTTTGAAGTGCTAAGCACGTTTATGAAAACAGGAGCTTATAAGCCCTACTCCCATGATTAAAACATGCCCTAATTTGGTATAACATCTGGGACCGATATCATCCGTGCAGATGCGCAGGTTGTTCATTTAAACTACCGGTGTTGTTTTTTCGTCCAGGTGCAAAGAGACCATGTTTTAACAATCCTTTTCATATATGAACAGTTACAGAGCTTGTGGCTCTTTAATTAGTATTCCTTGCATTTGATATCGGGCCTTATCATGCCTTTGAGACGTCTCAAAGCTCTTCACAGAATATACTGTTAAGTGAATTGACTGTATATTGTGTGAGCGAAACGTTACAGCCAATTTCACACAACAGTGTCCCACCAGCAGTCCAAATAATAATTGACCAAATAATAATTGTTTTTAAAGGGTTTATTTTACCCTGGAAATGCGGTCTACCAATCAACTAACCGTTGGGTTGCTACTTACTGCTAGGTAAACAGAGGCGTGTGGAATAAGGAAACTTGCCTAACATTACTTCCTGCCCAGGACTCAAACCAAGGTCCTGTGCAAGGGGCTACACTCTCTTTGACGCAAGTGGCCACAGCAAAACAAATTCCTAGTTCGATATGGACAGCAAACAACCGACTGAAATATATTTTTATGATTAGTACAAACAAAAGGCACTGGGAAGGCAATTTTTGTTTTTCAGAGATAATACCCCAAATATAAGAGCTCATGAGAGTTGCCTCTTGTTGAGAGACACAGATGCAGCAACTGCAATTTCTGCAATTACAACTGCAATATGAAAACCATATCAATGTAAGTTAGCATTCAGAAATTGATGTTCTATACAACATATCAATTTAATTATAACATATTAGCATACAATAATTCCTCTTCAGCTAACACTATCTTCAAAACCCTACATTACTCTTAACTTATGTCGCATTCCTACTACTGTGTCGCCAACGCACAACAGCAAAATACATGTAAAAACAAACACTTCAATTTGTATAATCTTCAAGAGCTTCAATATAAAATCCCCAGAGGTAATTTAAGGCTGCAATTAAGTCGTAGGTTTTTTGTAAATACAAATTAGGAGCATGGTTGTCCCGTTTGAGGTAAGAATTACATCTGAATTGTACATTTCTATCTCTGCCTCAAAAAGACATCATAAATATCACAAAATATATATTTGGAGTCCTGTAGGTTAGCGGTTAAAGCATTCCTTTCACAAGCGCGAGGATCTGGGTACAATTCTCGGCTGGGCCAAAAGCTTGGGCAACCACAACTACAACAAAATTACATTTGTACAGCCTCTTGCACGCTGGGAGGAGAACAACAACAAAATTACACTTGCATAGTGTCTTTCACATCAGGAGGATATCCCAAGGCGTTGGACACTCATTATTTCAGATTTCAGCTGGGGACAGGGTGGGTGGAGGGAAAGGGAGGGATTTGGGGTGACTGATGTGATCGTCGAAGAGGAGGGTCTTGAGGCGGGACTTAAAGGAGGCCAGGGAGGGGGCAAGGCGGAGGGACTGCAGGTTGGAGTTCCAGAAGTTGAGGGTAGAGTGGCTAAAGGCTCACCCGCCAATGGTGGAGTGGGTGGGTCAGGGGACGTGGAGCAGGCCAGAGCTGGCTGAGCGGAGGGGGCGGGCAAGTTGGTAGGGAGTTAGGAGGTCACGGATGTAGTGTGGGGTGAGGCCCTTGGAGGGACGTCCCAAGGGAGGGAGCAAGGCAAAGGTATTGTGGGATGGAGTTCCAAAGAGTGGTGGCAAAGGGGCTAAAAGCACTGCCACCGAATGTAGGGCAGAAGACATAGAACAGGCTGGAGCTTGCTGAATGGATGGAGCGGACAGGTTGATAGGGGGTCAGCAGGTTAGAGGTAGGAGGGGGCACGGCTGAGGTGACGAATGCATATATGAGGGTTTCAGCGGCCTGAGGGATGAGGCAATAGTGGATTCGGGCAATGGTGATAGAAGGCAGTGCTCATGGCACGGAGAAAGGACAGTTGAGGGTTGAACAAGACACCCAGGTTCTTGACTGGCTTGGTGAGGTGGAATGTGCATCATTGGATGCTGACAAATGCCTGAGGTACGGAGGATCTGCTGCGAGACAATCAGTTGGAGGGGGTGCCTTGGTCTTGCTGAGTGGTCCAACCAGATATGCAGATGGACCTTTAGGCAAATTTCTTTACTCCACTAGTAGTAATTAAGAACCAGGTTGTTAAGTCGATTAGTGGATTGCATTCTGAGTGTAATAATAAAACATCAATACTTTGGACACTCAATCCACGGCTGTAGACAATTGGCTGCCACATTTGGCCCACAAAATATACAGCCACTGCACTTACAGTAAATTCTGTGAAGCACTTTGACAGAGCTGCCAACCTTTTTTAACAAATAAAAGTACTCCTGAAAGCTAAAGACAGTATTTTGTAGTAAAAAAAAAGTATTTTCCCCTGAACCTACCGGTACTTAATTTAAAAATTACAGCGTGAAAAGACGCCATTTCTTGCGCCGAAAGTTTGTTCAGTACTGGTACTCAATAACATGTTCACTAACTTACTTACCAGTTCAGTCCATCAGCATCTACAATTGTATGCACACAGTTGTGAGCAACGACGCATGTCTTTCATTGCGAAGGAGAATCAATACGCGATCGCAGCCAGTAGTGTATTGCAGCAGTCAGAACGGCGCGCGCAACTCCCTATATATACCTAATACTGCATTACATGGAACATATTCGCATTTTCCAAAAAACTTATTTTACCAAGAAAAATCATACTGCCGTATTTACTTCAATTTACCGTACTAAATATGGCAAAAACGTACTGGTTGGCAGCTCTGCTTTGAGACGTCTTAAAGACGTGCAAAGGCAAGGATTATTATTATTATTTCAGCATTACAGTTTGATAAAAAGGTATTAAGATCACATCATTTTCATAAAGCAACCCTAGAGTATTTATTCATTCAAAAATATATATTTTTTAAATGGTTGTCTTGAGGTCCAAGTGGTGCGACTGTTCAACTCCCAAATGGCCGATCCCAAATCTCTCCTTCATTTCCACTCACCGCTACTTATTGAAAGGATAATGATAGCTCCTTAAATCATTGTAAGGCAAAATAGTGCACAAAGTTGAGGCATCAGAGCGAGCAAGCAAGAGCACACACTTACCTATGGGTGCATGTGACGCGAGTGTGTGTGTGTTTACAAGTATCTAGTGAAAAAACTGACAAGAGGACTTTACCTGCACTAAATTGTAGCTAATCACGTTGACCACAAATAATTTATAATCCCCAAAGTACCGCACTCTTTTGACCAGTTGCAAATAGGTAGAGATGTTCAGAAAATAAAACAGTGCCATGGTTACATGCAACAATGGTCTATTCTGCTATTAAAGCAACCTGCTACTCTGTAATCTAAAAAAAATCTCAAGTGCAAAAATGAAATAACTAAATTGGGATCATTATGATCTAAACACAGTACTATTCTCCTGTGTAAACGGGACCTAACATGATAGATATGTACCTTATACCCTTCCCAAGCCATGTTTACAGTACTGTGAGTGGAACCCTACTGAGACATTCAAATTTTTGTCATTTTGTATGAAGACAAAATTACAGGTTAATTTTTCTCTGTGAATAGATGGTGCAACTAAATAAAAGCAATAGACTAGACAAACAATAGGACACTACCGTGAAAAGCATGCAGCTGCTATTCAACTGCTTAGCCCCCATTTGTTCCATGATGAAGAACTTTACAATGAGGAGCAAGAGACAGTTCACGTTATATAATGTAAGAAAACATTGTGGACTGTTGATTTTAATTGCCATGCAGTGCAGTAACATTATGTTAAAAGCTCCAGTTAAGTGGCAATTCATGACAGGCTTACTGATTGAAAAACATGTCTTTTGAAGCTGAACACCGCGGGGAAAGAAGCGAAATAAAGGGGTGGTGGGTGGAAGAGAGAGAGAGAGAGAGAGACTGGCGGGAAAAAAATACTTCTGTAATAAATCCCAATCTGCAAATCTAAAGCAGATGTTGGTGTTCAGGGAAATCAATTCTACATTGTACAATCAGGTTTGCACAATCACACAGTTAAAGACTAGCTCTTTACTGAGCTAAATGTTCCTCTGTTCATTAGACATAATGAGGAATCTTCAAGGAGACTGGTGTTGCAATTACAACTAATCCTCGAAAAATTAACTGTGTTGAAGGCTTTATAATTTCCCTAGGTACAATTTAGCTGTCACTTACTTTAAAATTTACTCAAACACGCTTTCGAAATAGCTGTAACTTCACATGTCAAGTGCTTTCCAACCAATTAAGTCTAACTGGAAGTCACTGTTAAACAACTGAATGACTAGACAAGATAGCTCATTTCCCTGCTCTTTTGTTCAGAATAATATGCTGCATTTACATTATCAGCCTCAACAGGATTTTCTGACAGGGATAGAAAAAATTGCTAACGCTGTCCATACTAAGCACATGAAGCCTGTCATTTACCAATCATCCTTCAAAATGCAATAGCCATGAATGCAACTTAATTACAACCCAATGATCCTTGACGAAAAACCATCTTATCAGTGTCCTGTCTCTGCAAAGCAAATGAACCACTTTTGTCCTTCACCCGCTGATGATGCTAAATTCATAATTACAAAAAAATCCAGAGTTGTTTTTTACAAAGGAAGCTATACGTGGGTTTTAGTATAGCTACAACATACTTGGGCAGTGGGGGGGAACGCATATGGTGTGGCGTAAGAGAAGTGGAGTATAGGAGTGGGGGAAGGGAAGCTTACTTGTAACAACAAACTTTTTAATTTCCATGCTACGACTGAAATGGGGATAAATATCGGAAGGTCTAAAGCATACGGATCAAACGTTTTCGTTTGAAATGCTTTGTTCTTTAAAAAAAACACTGCCTCTGGTCAAAACATGCAAGTGGAAATGGAAGACCATGTCTACGGTTATTAACAACACATTTTATATCTGTCAGGCTCACTAAGCATCACAATAAGATGTTTACAAAAACACTTCTGTCTTAATTAGCAGTTACACGTAGTTGTACTGGTTTGGGGGGGAACCAAAGTCCCATTGCCTTCCTCCACCTTTCTCTCTGCCCAGACGTTTATTGGTTCGCCCTTCCCTCCCAATCAAAATATTTCATTAGCAGTTGCTCAAATATAAAGCCCAAGTCGCAAAACAATGCCATGAATGGCATGATAATTTTACTCAATGTACCTTCATAAAAAAAAGCCAGTGAGTTTGATTGTTTACCATTGAGAATGTGACACTTCAATCATGCTCCTGGAATACTGAGCTGACAAGCCTGACAATCTGAAGAGCTAATTAAGGTGAGGAATGCTGCTAATGCTGGAAGAATAGAACACCTCTGCACTCCTAGCAGTAAATCCCAAGCTTTCCTTTACACTGCCTGACCATGTAACCCACTTTTTATTTAAGCAAAAAAATGCCTTCTGCAATACTGCTATAGCAATTGTGTGGGCTCCTTTCTTAGCCTCTCTAATCCAGGCTCCCAAATGGATGCTGTGCTAATCATACAGTTAAGATTCAAGTCAATATGGGCACTAATTTCACAGGGTTTTCACAGGGCTTATTCAGGAGGTCTCCACTGAACTGGAATTCAGAGAAACTTGCTTCTGGAAGGGGATCGAGAAACAAACAGTAACTTTCCATTCACCTTTCAGTTTCAAACACGAAAAGTGGTTAATTAAGGCTCAATTGCTTAGAAAGATGCGGCACATGGTTGTAATGTTGAGCTAGGTTTTCATCTCTCTACAGCATAGTCTATATCACTGTCAGCATTATATACATGCAATATCACTGTCAGCATTATATACATGCAATATCACTGTCAGCATTACATACATGGAATATCACTGTCAGCACTTATTTAAAATGAATGATTGATTCTAACTTGGGCTGTTACTGCCAATTTGTGAACATTTATTGTTAGAAAGATGAGAACTGTGTGACGACATCAGTTTGGAGGGGGGAGGGGTGGGGGGGACAGCTAGTAGGAGATACTTACTGAGCCTGGCAGCATGTAAAAGAGCTGAATTAACATCAGTAGATACTGTAATTAACCCAGAGTGGTTCAGTGATCATGTCATTTCAATTGTATATGTAAATTCAACTTCCTCCTCCTGTCAGAATCGACCTAAAAACCTTCCAGGGGAACGCAGGGCAACTCTTAAGATCAACATGAAGCCGGCAGCCCAGCCTCACTTTATATAAAGTTAGTTGATGTACAAAACCAAACCAATTACAAAGAGGATCAACTCTTTGCTTCTTATCAAAAATGTTTTGAAAACATATTCAAATAATAATGAAATGATTGGGTTTGCTACTTCCTAACGTTTTGCATCCAGCCTTTGATTTTGTGGCAATATTAATTAATGTACACACACACAAACAAGCAAACATGTCACCTATTTCAAAAAATACTCATGACATTTTTTTGTTCCTCACCAATTTTCTCCAACCATCCCAAGAGGAGTTTTTATTCCACCAGGGAAGCAGTTCAACAGGCACCCTCTGAAGTGCAAACCTTGTCGGGGAAAGTCAGCAAGCTATTTAACCAGGGTTGTCTCAAGGCCAAATCTGATTCTCTACATACCTGAACTGTGATCAGGAGCATGAATCCTGGCTAATTACCTGCACTGAGGCCCATGGTAGCATCGAGACCTAGTGACCTTATTGCACAATCATTCACTGGATAAACTCAGGGATGTTTAGTGAAATAGCCATTAGGTTTTGAGCTGTACAGTGCTTGCAAAGCTAATATGAATCAATTCCTAATACAATCCAACTGCCATGTTGAAGTTTCCCAGGGTTCTGTCCTTGGCCATCCACTTTTCAATATCTACTTGGCGACATGGGGTCAACTTCCACAAGCACGCGGATGACACCCAACACAATCTTTCTGCCTCTATCCTCAACTCCAGGACCACTGCTGTCCTGACATATTGTCTGTCAAGACATCAAGTCATGGATGAGAAATAACTTTCTACAATTGAATATCAACAAGATCAAGACCCTCCTGATTGACTTGCACCAACTCCTTTACATATTAGGCATCAATGGTTGTACACTCAACTTCACCAAGCCAGTCAGGAACCTAGGTGTCTTGTTCAATCCTCAACTGTCTTTCTTCCCCCACATCCAAGCCATGACCCGCTCTGCCTTCCCTCACCTCCGCAATATTGCTTGAGTCCGCAAATACCTCACTGCAGGTTGGTAGTGGCGGTGAGGGCCGATGAAACCCTCATTCATCATATCCTAGCTTGACTACGCCAATGCTCTGCTTGTCGGCCTTCCCAACACCTCACTCCAAAGGCTGCAGATAATCCAGAACTTTGTGGCCTGTGTCGTCTACTGCTCCAAGCTCCACGACCCTATCTCCCCCATTCTCGTCCAACTCCATTGGCTCCCCATCACTCAGAGGATCCAATTCAAAATCCTGGTCCTCACCTCCAAAGCCCTTCATGACCCTGCCCCACCCTTCCTCTGGGACCTCCTACCCCGCTACCAACCTGCCTGCCCCACTCCACTCAGCAGGCTTCGGCCTGCTCCATGTCCCCTGATCCTCCCCCCACCCCACCATCAGCGGGTGAGCCTTCAACCCCTCTGCCCCTGACCTCTGGAATTCCAGCCCTCAGCCTTGCCAATTCTCTGGCCGCCTCCTTCAGGTCCTGCATCAGGACCCTTCTCTTGACGGTCCCATCGTTCACCCCTCCATGTTCCTCAATATATACATACATGCTGTGATGAATTTTCCTCCATGTATGCATGGGACATAAAAAATCCCCCCCCATGCATACATGCATATATACATACATGAGAGAATAAAATGATGCGTAAGGGTTGATTTGACATGAAGTTTTTACCAATTTTGAGGAATCCATTTTATGCTCTAAAATGGGAATTTTACCTGAAAAAATCAGTTCAGCCCTTCTGATCACATCTTGTGAAACATATCAGTTCAGAGGCTAGAATGATAAGGGGAGTCCTTTGCAACAGCAGGCAATTTGTAGTGTTGCATAAGGAAATCTTACTCTGGAGTTTCCAACTTACTTTTCAAGATCAACTGTGATCAGTGGGGAACACAGGTTGCTTGTGGGTTTGGCAAATCCCAAATTGACAATCGCCTCATGTAGCTGTGTCACTGCGTCCTTGTCTCCTCGCATGGCTGCGGCATTCAGGATATGGAAGAGGGAAGCGGTTGTCATATCCCTTAGACCAACCTCTTTCTCTTTTACCTCCTTTAAGATGTTAATAGCATCTGCAACGTAAAAATCCAAAGGGGCAGAGTTAAAATTCATGCAACACCTTTTTTAAAATAAAAAGCGGCATATTAACTAAGCAAGAATGCAAATTCTGGAGTATAATGCGGATTTCAAGTTAATTACCACTTGTGTATCTCTGCGAGACTACAATTATATACCACAAAAGCATGATTTTATCATTTCTCTGCTGCCGCGTCTATAAATTATAGGCAGTATCTGTGTGCCCACTCTGCACTGTCTAACCCGGCACAGCCTGCCCTATAGCTGCACAATCTCACTAAATGGATGCTTTTATCCTCCAACGATAACATCTGCTAAATCACACTATTGTTTCTCCAGCAGATGGTTTGTCACGAGGCCAGATAATTAAGATGTGTTTACACTGTATTTACATCCAGACTAATGGCTTGACACCGATACAGCCTGTTTGCAGAGCCGATACTAATTATCCAGTCTTAGCAAGGGAAAGCTTTCTAACAGTCTACATTAAAAAAATAAGGTTTGATAATCTGAGCAAATTAATTCTCTTTATGGAACAGACCGAGTCCATTCTTTTAGCACAACAAAGAAGAAGCCAGCAATGTGCGTTTTATTCCAAAAAGCATCTAATCCAACTGAATGGATTATTTCAAAATGTTTTTTTAATAACTTTCAAATACATTTCACAATTGAATTTGCACCGCATTTATTTACAAATAGAATATTAAAAAGGTTTATAAATGTCATGTAACTTCGTGTTCAATTTATTACTTTGCAACAGGCTTCTGAAACAAAAATAAAGCCATTAGCTTGGGCACGGTAGGCAATCTATGCCACAAGTCATGTTCTTCAAACTCTAATCGAACGCCTATATTAAAAAAACTAACTGCAAAAAAAAAGGCAAATGCACTGAGCTGTGAAAATGTAAATGGCAAGCTTGCGAAGCCATTACCTACCACAGTAATGGGCTGCACTGCCCAGCATTTTGGGGATGAACTCACACACAAATTATTGTGCGATATGTTAATATAACCTTTTAAGACATGATCCAACAGCAAAATAAATTTGAAATACTTTTTTGCTTCACCATCAAACCACAGTTCTTTCAACTTTAGTCTATTTTGGCAGTCGGCAGCTTACCTTCCAATTTACCATGTTTGGATAGGACCTTCACGAGAGCCAAGTACTTATTTATGTCAAGGGCAAGTGAGGAATCTTTGCGGTTCCTTAAATTTTAGAGAAAAGGAAGAGGTTACTTTTTCATGCAATAGGGCAGGTTTTATTTTGCTCCCTCGTAATGTTGTGTTAGTGTACTCTAACTTCATCCTCTATAAAAGTCAGCATGCAACCCCTCTCACTTTTAATTTAGCCACAGTCCAGGTTTCGATTAAGATTTCATGAAGGGTTTAGGATTACTACCTGCTTAATTCAACAAGGTCTGTATATCAGCATAAATTAATCTGACATGTTTCTGCACTGGTGTACTTACACTTCTTGTTTCAGGTTCAATGCCTCTTCTGCATTATCGTGTCGACAGCAGAGATTTATTAGTGCAGCGTAGCCCCCAATAACCATGTCCGATTCGTACTGGGCTTTTACTTCGAGGGCTTTTTGCATATTCTAAACAGAACAAGAAAAAAAATAACTGCTCTGTTAAGGTCAGCCTCGCTATTATAATGCAGAACTGAAATGGCCCCCACAACACTGGCATTTCCAGCTGTGTTGCTGTTTAAGTCAACTTTTAGGCATCTGACAGATTGGAAGGTAAAGCATCATTTTTTTTTTTAAAGTCAGCAGTTGCAATTAATATTTTTCATTTCATTTTTGATAATTCTAAAAATCCAAATGAAACCCAGAAAACGTCAAGCAATCTTTCTACCAATGGAGTAATTCTCATCCTATGATATGTCATACACGGAGGAATTTTCAGTGATCTTGAGGTCGCTCTCATTGTAACAAACTTAAAACATTCTTACAAAACGCAAAATAGTCAAAATAGTGTAGATACTGGAAATCTGAAACAAAAACAGAGGTCGCTAGGAACACTCAGTAAGTTCCCAACAACCTCTGTTTTTGACTCACTTTCCGTTCCCCATAGATGCTGCCTGACCTGCTGAGTGTTCCCAGGAACTTCTGTTTTCGTTTTTAAAAAATCCTACATTTGTACTGTAAATATAGAGGTGCAATAAATTTTGTAATTTTCATTTCCATTTCCAAACAAAAAAGCCACACAAACAACAGCAACATCACATTTGTATACCACCTTTCATGTCAGGATGTCGTCTATTCAAACACCTCTGAATAGAAAATTTTGCTGTCAGAGTAAAATAAGTAGGCAATTCCGTGCATTGAGGCTGTTCCACCATTTTATTAGATTTGCTGTAATGGTTCCCTCCCGCCCCCTCCCCCCAACCCCATCGCTGAATAGTCTTGTCAATTTTCCCAATCTCAGCACACATGCCAAAAATGGCAACTTTGATGAAATACTGAATGGATGCCCTGATCTAATCATAACCCAACAAAGAGTCAGTACTTAAAGGGGCCGGAAGAGGGAGAAAGGAAATTAAAAAATATATATATTTCATCTTATAATAATAATTTTTGTATTTGATACAGTGCCTTATCACGTCTTTTATAGCGCTGTCTAAAGCGCTTCATAGATTATACTGCAAAGTGAATTGACTATATATTTTTGTGTATGATCTTTTCTATACAGTATTGTCAATGACTTTGGCGATTTGTGCTTTATTCACTTCAAAAGTCACTGTGAATGGCAAAATTCGGCTCCAACTATGATTAAAGTAACTAAAACAACAGTTTCTGAGGTAGATACCTAGCAGTATAGCAAACATATAACACAAACAAACAAATTATATCTTTCCTCCAGCTTTTTTATGCAAATAAAATTAATGCTGACTGCAACAAAGAGCTACTGGACATCAACTATTCAGATTCCAGCTTTCCCATTACTTCCACAAAGGGAATCACGTTGTTGCATCGAAGTGGTAACGTGCAATAGACTTTGTTACTTCTCAATATACTGTAATTAGGTGGCACTTTGCACGTTTCTCAGATTGGTTTGTCATAAAGCAAGGCTTCTGTGAAGGAACGCCACACTGTAAGCAACAGGACAACTGCTTCAACAACTGAAGAGCATAAACAACATCAACTTTGATTTATATAACGCCCTCCACGCCGGACGGTGTCTCAGAGCGTTTCACAATAACAGATCCTGGGCCCGAGCCAGGGGCAGGAGGAAAAGGTGATCGAAGGCACGGTCGAAAAGAAAGTTCTTCAGCTGAGTCCTGAAACTAGGAAGAGAGGGGGCGAGGCAAAGGGAGTGAGGAAGGAAGTTCCAGAGCTTCGGGGCGTAGTGGCTGAAGGCATGGACGCTGTTAGGGAGCAGAGACTTCGGGGGATGAGGAGGAGACCAGAACTGGTGGAGTGAAGGCAATGGGTGCTGTTTTGGGGAGAGAGGTCAGAGAGGTAGGGGAGTGCAGAAGAGTAGAGAGATTTGAAAACAAGGGTGAGGATCTTAAAACTGATCCTCTCTGGGACAGGGAGCCAGTGGGGTAATAGGGGAGCGGAGTTTGGTGTGGGTGAGAACGCAGGCGACAGAGTTCTGAATGAGCTGGATTCTGTGGATTGTAGGGGAGACCAGCGAGGAGGGCATTGGAGTAGTCCAGCCAAGAGGTGACAAAAGCATGGACCAAAGTTTCAGCGGCTTTTGGGGCAAGGTATTGCCGGAGATGAGCAATACGTCGCGGGTGGAAAAAAGCAGTGCTGGTGAGGGACCGGATGCGGGGGAAGAAGGACAGTTAGGGGTCGAACCTGACGCCAAGGTTTGAATCACAGCAGGATAATTCTTGGGAATCATTCACTATTGACAGAAATTACACAGTAGTTTTGTTTCAGTTCTTTCAAAGTGCTTAAGTAAGATGTCTAAGCAATTTGACAAAAATCAAGTGAATTTGCAATCACAGTGAGCAGATTAAAATTCTATGACTAAAGAATACCATCAAGTAAATCGTATGGATCACGTATCGGAAAGAGTTTTAATTCTGACTTAAGCTTTTCCACAGCTTGAACTCGACAATATCAAGTGCCAATATTGAAAGGCTGTTCTGCAAAATGAAATCGTCTACATCAAAAATGTATAATCTAAAGCTTGAATTGCTTAGTTAATCAATTATATAAGTGCACATTGTTGTTGTTACTTGCAAATTCAAGTTATTATGAAATATGATATTCTTAAAAAATCCCTGATGGTTTTTTTTAATTGATCGGGAGAATTATTTTTGTTTTACTTGATATTAAAACAGATCTGGAACTTTAACATTCCATTATTATATTTTAAATGTATTCATGTTAATACTGAGTCTTGCTTTACAATTATTTCACAGATACCTAAACTACTCTGGAATTAGCAGTAAATGAGTGACCAAATCACATTAACGGACAGTCTCTCAATTTTAAAGGCTGAAACACTTATGTAAGTTATGTGGTCTCCCATAAGACAAGATGAGCTCTCTCCTCCCCATCCCGCTGGTCCAGTTCTGAAGAAATGTCACCCCCAAATATTTCTCTCTTGTTCTCTTTCAGACCTGCAGTGAGTTTCCCCGTGTCCTTTCACCATTGAATGGAGGCTGCAGCCTGCATGCTGATCTCTCACACCATTGAGTGGAGACTGTAACCTGCATGCTGCGCTGGGTTAGACAGTGCAGAGTGGGCACACAGGTTGATCTTTAGTTTTTAAAAATCTAATTTAAAAATAGGGGATTATGGAACTGTACTTCAAAATTAATGCAAAATACATTCAAAATAGGTCAGTTCATCAAATATTTTACTCTTAATAGAGAAGCGCTAGCATCCAAATTACTTTGCTTTCCTTTGAGAAAAACAAGTACGTTTAAAACTGCTTTATTAAAAAGCCTACTTGGAAACAGAAGCGTTTGTTGTGCGAAGTCCAGGAGCCTCAATTGAAAAGGAGTTGCAGCCTATTCCAATCTCCAGAATTTTCCAGAAACCAGTTAGTGACGAAGCTCCTGGGAGCTCACGGTTTCTGAAGGCCGTGGTATATAGCATTAAACACCTTTCGTTGTTATTATGGAGCTCCTGTGGCTCAGTGGTTAGAGCACTTGTCTTGCAAGCTGGGGAAACCAAGCTGGGGAGACCTGTGTTCGAATCCAGGTAGGTCAGGGCGAAACCTTGGGCAAGTTTCCTTACTCCACACGCCTAATAATAATCCCTCCAAAAAAACACAATTATAAAATTGGTCATTTCAATCCACGACTGTGTGTGGGACACTGCTGTGCGCAATTGGCTGCCGCGAATCGCCCACAAATATATACAGTCAATTCACTTTACAGTATATTCTGTGAAGCGCTTTGGGACGTTGATAAGATGTGGAGAGCGCTATATCAAATGCAAGGATGATTATTATTATTATTACTTAAATGTTGGGGGCTTGTTGAAGGGCTCTATGATGGACAAATAAAAACAAGCATAAAATGGCACCAGACTTTAGATTTACTGGTCCAGCAATACAGATATTAGTAGTTACATCCACCAGCTACCTTCAGTTATTTAAAGTTGCTAATGGACCTTCTGTACATCAATGTGCATTGACAATCCAGATGCTGGAGGCTTTTTGTCCTACACAGAGCTCTGTATGTTCAGACATCTGTATTAAAATCACAGTGGCCACAGCAGTCATGGTAATTACCATTAAAAAACAAATGCAACATTTAAAGACATTTTTGGAGGCCTGACCCATTAGATCTTGATCAAGTTTATTCATGCTGTAAAAGTCATAAGCACGGTGCAAAGTATGTGGTTCTAAACAGGCTGAAGGACATTCAGGGTTATTTTTAGCGAACATTGAATACGTTATGTTGTTTAAAAAGGCAATATCAGAGTTAAGTGATTTTCCATTTTATGATATTTCAGCTTAAGAACACCCAAGCACTGGATGCTACAGAAAAGACTTCATTTTTAACAACATGCGAGCTAGATGTTAAGAACATCAAATTTGCAGCCACGGCTGTTTATTAGGATCATAAAGGCCACCATTAATATTTGAAGTATGTATCGAGTAATTCACCCACCAAGGAATTATTTTAAAATGAGTTTCTGCGGCACCATTTGTATAATTTCCTTATGACCTGCAGCACTGAACAAAAAGATGCTGTTAAAACCTTTATGAAGCCGGGTAGCATTTCTTAAGGCTTTTAAATGAGCTGGATGCCTGAATTTACTATGAATATAAAATCACTAATATTACAGCTTGGCTCAGTTGGTAGCATTTTCGCTTCTGGGTCAGAAGGCTGTGGGTTCGAGCTCTCCCATGAGAACCCAAGCTCATAATCTCAACAATCCAGTGCAGAAAAGTGCTATGTTTTTGAAGGTATTCCATTGGATGAGACGTTGCTGTTAAGAGTAGCTGCCATATTGCTTTCACAAATCACTACACTCTAAAGCTGCTCATTGTTTCAAGCGCTTCAAGACGTTCCAAACTAAAACCGCATCATAATAATCCTTGCATTTTGATATAGTGCTTTTCACATCCTATCGACGTCTCAAAGCGCTTCACAGAATATACTGTATCATAGAATCTTACGGCACAAAAGGAGGCCATTCGGCCCATCTAGTCTGTGCCAGCTCTTTGAAAAGAGCAACTCAATTCCACTGCCCCGCTCTATCCCCATAACCTAACAAACCTGTTCTCTCTAAATACAGATCTAATTCTCTTTTAAAAGCTGTTATTGAATCGGCCTCCACCACCTTTTCAGGCAATGCATTCCAAATTCGAACAATCCGCTGAGTGAAAAAATTTCTCCTCAGTTCCCCTCTGCTTCGTTTTGAAACTATTTTAAATCTGTGACCACAAGTCACAGGTTCGCCCACCAGTGGAAACAGTTTTTCCTTATTCACCCTGTCAAATCCCCTCATGATTTTATAAACCTCTATTAGGTCTCCTCTCAACCTTCTCTGTTCCAAAGAGAATAAACCTAGCCTGTCTAGCCTTTCCCCATAACTGAAGTCCCTCAATCCTGGTACCATTCTAGTAAACCTTCTTTGCACCCTTTCCAATGCCTTAACATCCTTTCTATAGCAATATGTAAAGTGAATTGACTATATTTGTGGGCGAAACGCAGCAGCCATTGTGCACAGCAGTGTCCCATAAACAATCGTGGATTCAAATGACCAATTTTATTATTGTGGGTTTTTTGGGGGGGACGGATTATTATTAGGCATGTGGAGTAAGGAAACTTGCCCAAGGTTTCGCCCTGATCTGCCTGGATTCAAACACAGGTCTCACGCTTGCAAGGCAAGTGCTCTAACCACTGAGCTATAGTAGCTCCATATCAAAAACAAGCATTATTTATTATTACCATAGTTTGCTAAATATCCAAAATTCCTGATAACTCATTGTTCAATGGAAAAGAGGACAATGACAAGTTATCCAGAATGGCGAGTGAGGCACATGCATAAATAAATAAGGCCAATATATTGACAGCAGAATGATTTAAGTGGTAGTGACAAGTTAAGCCAAGGTCATGTTATATCAAGAGTAAGGGAGTGTGCGTGTATACGCACACGCGCTTTGATGGCTAGGATGTTGATCCTGTCATTGTACACCACACAATTTATTTGAATTGGCCACAACAACAACACTACATTGATAGAGTGTCTTTCACATCGGAAGGATGTCCCAAAAAATGATAAACAACCTTTAAACACACACATGAACAGAGGGATGGACTTCAGTTTAATGTCTTGTCCAAGAGGAATTCATTCTGACAATGCCAGTACCACACTACTGCCTGCCCAGACTTTAAGCACAAGTAGAACTTCTACTCAGTCTAGGATGATGGCTAAACTCAAATACTCCTGCATTCTTTGCTGACCCTGGACCGCATTTTACATCAGATATTCATTTCAACCCAGACATTAGGCAGCATTACCTCAGTACTGCAGAGGATCTGTATCAGCTGTTTCACCAACTCTCCGACAGGCTGGTTCTCTGCCTTTAGCTGTGCCAAATTTTCTTCTAAGACAGAGATTTTAGCTTCAGATCCCTGGCAAACAGAAAATATGCAGATCAGCAACTTGCTCTGTGAACGGATGTGGGGTTGTAACAACTATTAGCATAAAGAATTTAGGATTTTGTTTCTAAAGCACCATTGTTTCACCCAGCCTTCCCCTCAATTATTTTGTTTCTCTCACTGGCAGTAGACACATGCACATTTTCTAAAAATAAAACACTATTGATGTCAATTCTGAGGCATTTCTTAGTAGATTTATCAATAAAGACATCTGAATTGGGACTCTTTCCAACAACAGGAAGAAGCATGATCATGCACGTCACCCTGATTCGAGGGGTTCATCCCCTGAAAATGGATTTGAGTTACAGTGATATTGCCGCAGACTGGGGTCATGGACTTCCAAAACGTTTCATTTAGAAATTATTTCGGAATTATTGCAAAATTGACCATATTTTTTCTCATCGAGTTATCAAGAGTTGGAAAATCAGCAGATATGTTCATAAGGGTCATCATCCCCTTACCCACTTCACTCCAAGTTAAAAAAAATGTTTTATCACCTCTAAGAATCAGTCAATTTGCAAATAAGACAGCAAAGGTGAGAAGAGTGGTGGAACACAAGGATGTTTGGGATATTGTTTAAACATACATGAACACAACTGCACTCTATTGCTATGCTGAACATCTATGATGAATTTTTATATCAAAATCTGATCCCAAACATCTTTCATTCAATTCCCATTGAAAAAAGGTCAAAATACAAAAGATTTTCTGATCTAAAAACAGGTAATATTGCAGCGGCTTTAACATATGTTTGACCTTCCACTCACCTTTGGGAGTTCATTATCAGACAGCTTGTCCTGCTCATCCACCAATAAGAGGATATTCTGAAACACATTTTTTTTAAAAAAAGTTACAATAAATTTGTGTGATCAGCTTTTTATTTTTCATTTACCTTGATGAGTTCTTTGGGCAGGAAGAACAAAAAGGCAATCCATTCTAAATCTAAAAAAAGGCCTCTTTATCTATGTTTGGCCACGAGTTCACAATCAGATTTCACATAAGATGTATAATAATAATAATCTTTGCATTTGATATAGCGCCTTATCAAGCCTTCAAAGACATCTCAAAGCGCTTCACAGAATATACTGCAAAGTGAATTGACTGTATATTTTGAAGGGAAATTACTTGGTGAAATCTTTGATAAGCCTTACTCATTGAACTTGTTTTTATTTTGTCAATATGCATTACACACTATCAAAACATTTTGTGAGTGAACAGAAGCACAGTCTCTGTTACAGGCAGGTTAATAACTTTTCGGCTGTCAAGTTAGATTGAATTGGAATCTGAGAGCCACCACACAAGGCCAGATTTGTTGTGTTATACAAAAGGACACTTCTACATTATTGATGCTATTTGAGTGCCTTTTACGAAAGACCCACGTCAACTATATGAACCACATACCTCACAATAGGATCAAAAGCATCAAGATACAATCTATTCTGCATGATAGTGCAGGCAAGGACAAAGTGAGCTGTGAGGCGGCAAAAGTTCTGAGACCAGTCTTGTATCTCTCCTGTACTGCAATTCCCCCATTTGGATTGTCAAGTGGAGGATAGAGCACTTGTCTCACAAGCGAGTTTGATTTCTGGCAGTGCAAAACATTGGGCAAGTTGCCTTATTCCACACGCCTCTGTTCACCTAGCCGGATTGTTAGTCAATTGGCAGATAGCTTTTTCAGGGTAATAATTTGTCCAAAAACAAATAATAATAATTTGGGCATTTAAGCTAACAACTGTTTGTAGGACACTGCTGTACGCAATTGGCTCCCATGTTTCGCCCACAAAACAGTCAATTCACTTCACAATATATTCTGTGAAGCGCTTTGAGATGTCCAGAAGATGTGATAAGGCACTACATCAAATGCAAGGATTATTTATTATATGATTATTATTCTCGATAGAATGCTCTCCTACTATCTACTTCCCCCTACGCCTCTCCCTACCTACCTACATACCTACCAAGACTATTTACTCCTCTTCAAAAGGTAGTGACTCACACTGGGTAGAGATCTGCAGGTGCTATTTAGTCCACAACAACCCAAGTGGCCATTCTTCAAGATCAAGGCCACACCATAGACGATTTGAGGGTGGGTGCCACAACTAAATCCAATCTTGTCCCTGAATAACATTCACACACCAACACCTTATAGAATCAATAAAATCTTACAGTGCAGAAAGAAGCCATCCAGCCCACTATGCCTGTGCCATCTGCTCTTTGAAAGAGCTACCTAATTAGTCCCACTGCCCCGCTCTTTCTCCATAGCTTTGCACTTTTTCCCTTTCAAGTATCCCTTTTGAAAGCTATTATTTCTAGGGAGGATCACTAGTCGACTTCTTGTAAGCTCAATTGTAGTGTTGCTCTAGCTGAGATCAGTTTCCTCAGCACAGGAGTCATCTGTGTGACCTTCCTGTTTTGTAGGACTCAGCACAAAAGCCATCAATATCATCGATTCAGATATTAAGATGTATGTAAGTATGTGAAGACGGATTTCTGATCATACCATCTAGCTCATGAACAATACGTTCACTACTACTCTCATTGAGCCTTGTTTAGATTAATTTAAAGCAAAATAAAAAAAGCACCTTGATTAACTCCGGTGTATGGTAAGAGTCCAGCACATTTCGAATTCCTCTGTAGATATTTACTGAGATTACGATGCCCTGAAACAGAAAATTGGGGGTTGGAAGTTGAAATTGTATATATAAAACAAAGAGTTGTCTAAAAATTATTTGAAATGTAATTTGCCTCTCCAACTTCTGCCGTATCATTAAAAGTGATCCTAGTGTAGTTAAAAGCTGCAATTTCAAGTATAATAGATACATGTCAGGCGGGACATGCATTATGTAGTGAGAATGAAATGGTACCATCTTCTTCAGCTGATGGAAGTATTGTCTCAAATGTTCCTCCCTGGCCTGCACCTCAGAGTCACTCATGTTGTCAATCAAGTTATAAAGAAAATAGCCAATGGCCTCTGTGTGAGAGAGAGAGGAAAATAATGAGAAAAAAACAAGACAATCGTTCCACAAATTACTGAGGCTGTCATGTTATCAAGATTAATCTATTGCAAATCATTTGGTGTAAGAAGTCGCTCTGTTGTAAGTGTCTGCAACGGCAACATTGATCATTGAGGCATGTGTATCTCACTGCTTAAGAGCATACAAGGCAAACCGTTCAGTACAAAGAATACTAATTACTAGCCGAATGAAAACACACACTGCAGAACTGCACCAGAACACTTTTCGTATCGTAACCCGCAATTTCCATTCATCCATCAATTTCACCTTTTAAATTCAAATTTTATCTTGAAAACAAGCTACAATCCGATATGGTTTACAGTTCTGTGTTTTTTTCAAAAAAAACAGCAGTGAGCAGAAAGATGCAAACTGGTTTCCTGAAAACGCGCTTCAAAATTTCACTTTTTTATATAAAAAAGCAATCAGTGTTACACTTGTAATCCTTCAAGCCCATCATTAGATAGAACGGATTTGAGGACGAGTTACAATCAAAGAAATTGAAACGCTACCAGTGGGTCCTGGAGGGTTTTGGCAATAACGTTCATCTTTGTACAACAATTCTGTTATCTGGGAAGACAAAATAATCATATATTGCAGCTGATAGAGGCATGCAAGGACAAGCAGTGTCTGAAATTGCATTCTCTAAATAACAAAGCACTTTCCAATAAAGGTATTAATCAACAGTACATCGTAACATTTCATTTGCGGAGTGCCACACGGACAAGATTTGCACAATGGCTCGAGTTGCTTTGGGAGAAAGAAATTCAAATAAAAACTGAACCAGTTCCAAGGACAAATGCATTTTAAAACATGATCCTATTGGAAGTATTATTTTGAATAAATAACCAGAAACAGGGGGTGATGGTTGGGGAGGGAGAGAGACCATATACATAAAAATGCTTACAGCAACTTTGGTATGTGATGACTTTGAAAGTAATTAAATACTGCCTGAATTTGCCAGAGGGTTGAAAAGTGACCCCAATAAGCAGTGCATTGAATCGTGTATTGTCTCCACAATTCAATTTCTAAAAATTAAGAGAAACAAAATTCCACAACCTTCTGGAAAAACAAATATTTAATGATTCTCGGGATTATTTCAATGATTATAACAAGAACCTGATGGTGTGATTGCATGGGTCTTGCAATATTTAAATGCAGCAGCTTAAATGGATTCAGTTATATTCCAACACTTACCTTACACAGCAAATTGACGTCATTGGACCTGCAGGGGGCAGTAAAGGATAACAAATCACTCTTCTGATAAGGTTCAGTGGAGCTGTTTCTTCTCATACAAATGACAAAAAACAAACTCCACGATGCAAACAAAATACCCAGCAAATACAATCCCGTTGTTACATTTTAGCCAACAAATGTATTTAACTCGCTAATTTTAATCAATGAACTCATTCAATCTCCAATCCAAAACAAAGTGGGCATAGATCATTTTTCCTAGACTTTCTCCCCTTTGTTGAAATGTTTCATTGGATGCTGTGTTGATCAAGGCGCGAGAGATCACTTCCCACATTGTGGCATAGCGTCTTTATTGCAATCCTCTCAAACTAGTGTCATTTCCAATTGTCACACCAGTCTGACTTAGAGGTTGGGGTGAATCTAATGGCCATTCATGAGTGTACAGCTGTGTGATGTTTTATTAGTGAAGGCCCAACTCTGCTACTCCGTACCTTCCCCTTTTAAATGCAAAATAACACCTGTTTCTAGAGATTTTCTTTGCAGGTCATTTGATAGTCAACATGTCACAGTTAATGAAAAGTTGGTAACAGAAAATGGCAGATGAGATAAATGAACCCAACTATTGAAGCTGTCAGGATAAAACGAAACAAGCTGCTCTTCGGACACATCATGCAAATGTGAATTTAAACAAGTTCATGTGTAACCTCATGCGTAACATTTGCATTCAAATTGTAACTACAGTAATAATGTTCCCACAGCCAAGAAAATTAGCTGGCTAGCCTAAAGAAATTAAACACAGTAAAAAAGGAAGAAACTGCTTATTCTGTAGTTTATACTCTGTGCCATATTTTGGTTTCCCGCATTTCAATGTAGTAGTGGTTGATTTGTGGGCAACAGTCCAACGACAGTCTGTCATGTGAATCAGTAAGGTGTTCGCATCCCAACATATACTTGGGAATAAGCTGATCACAGCTCAAACATGATATTGGAAAGGGTATGGAGGGGAGCTGCTGTATTGTACGCTCACAACCCTTCATGTGAAGAAATCTAAGAGGCAGGAATGCTTTCTGTTATAGATCTTGGCTACAAAATATACAGTCAATTCACTTTACAGTATATCCTGTGAAGCACTTTGAGAAGTCCTGATGATGTGATAAGGTACCATATTAAATGCAACGATTATTAAATCTATATTTTTAAAGTCAAAGAAATCTAAAAACCCAGTCATATTTCACCACCTCCCCCGTCCTCTACCACACACATAATCAGTAATCCTTAAAAATTAAAAATAGAACTCAAATCATCAATATATTATATACACTCCATTTGAATTGTTCAGATCTTGTTCTATGGAAGACTTGCTCGGTATTGCAGAACACGGCAGATTTCGTTCTAAATTCATTAATTTTAGCGCCTTGGGACGTCCTCCCGACGTGAAAGGCGCTATATAAATGTAAATTGTTGTTGTTGTTGTTGTTAATGAGCAGCAGACCTAAGAATTGCTGAATAAAAAGGTTCAAGCTGGTGTTCTGTCAGCGTGATGTTAACATATTACTGTAGAAATAATAAGGGATGCACATTCATCCAGCAAGCACTACCGTATTTATGTCATTTAGCATATCTGAATGATTGACCAAATCATTTTAATATTGCAAAAAAAACAATTTGTGCTTCACCGGAGCATGGTACAATAATTGCTAGCTAAACATGAAAGCAAAATATTAAGTCAGTCAATGCCAATTTCGCAACAGATGTGACACGCATTACAAATAGTAAAAGAAAGGTATTTTTTTCTGCTAAAATACCAAATTGTGCAGTAATTAGCAGAACATTTAATTGATAACATAAGCAGTCGAACAGTTCTACACAGTAAGTCTAATTTAATAAATCATTCCTACACTACATTAACTGGTTCCATAACTGCTCATTTTGCTCAAATGCTCTAGATTTAAAATTTTAAAATAGCTTACCTTTTAAATCCTAAAATAAGGGCACCTCTGAAACTATTTATGTCCACTGCAGGATTATTAGGCGAAGATACTGCCAAGAGAGGAATGCAAATTTTTTATATATGTATATATATATAAGCACACACATAGTAAAAAATAAAAAGCCTAGCAGCAAAATCATTTATACCCTGGTAGATGCACAAGTATGGGTCATGATTTAACATTTATAGAGAGCTAGAAAGCAAAGTGGATGTCAAGGAGAAAGATGGAAAATGTTTCTGAAACATCAAGTTGGTAACTTCAATAAATGGTGTTCAAACAGCCTCTTCAAATACCGTTGCAATATCCACTAATACCCCAACTAAGTGTATTTTTTGCCACCACCTTTATTCAGTTTCAAAAAAATGCTGGTATATTTCAATATCCACATTGTAATTGTTTAATTCCCACGAGAAGATAGTGAATAAACTATCGAATAAAAGTCTATATCACCTGCCACTAAAGGCCAGCAAGTGAGACTATCTGTAGTGACCTAAGGTAGGAATTGAAGATACGACCTGTAATTTTCCCCCTTTTAAATGGCTCACCTACTCATGAAATAAACTTGAGTACAATTCAGTTATAAGGTTTTGTCTAACTAAATTGCACATCTCAATGTTATGTCAACTTATTAATTGGTACTTACACATAGAATAAACATTGTCTAATCGCCCATTTATACATTCTGTCCTAAGTTCTGATGCATAAAATCCAACCTTGTTAATTGGACATCCAATTTCCTACAGAGACAAAACAACAGTCATGTCAGTGCATTTTAAAAATTCATAATAAATAACAATGCTCTTTGCATTTGACACAATGGCTTATCAGGTTAGAACAAAGTTTCAAACTGCTTCACAGGAATTACCCTCAAGGGTAGTGATTGTGTATGTTGCATTAATAATATAAATGGAACTTTTATTGATCTATTTGCTGATCTACATATGGTACAAATGGCACTGATTCAAAAGGTCTGTGTATTGCCAAACTAACATTTCAATAGTCTTCTTGTGATGGTATACTCTCAACTATTTGCATTCAGATAACGTGAGCTACAAGCTCTCCAGTTTAAATCGACATGTTTAACCTTGTGGCTGAATTAGTGAAAAACAAAAAGTTAAATTATCCCCAAACTTTAATCCAGCATTAAAGAAAAATATTTTAAATCAAATAATTACATATGAATTTGTTCAACTAAATACGATCAAAAATAAATCCAACTGCAAAGGAATTAAAAATTACTCCACATAAATGTTACTTATTTTCTACCATATTCTATTTTCACAATTAAGCGGAAACCATTTGAAATTAGATAAACTGTGCTTGGACCCAATGCAATTTAATCAGTAACAGCACACTTGCAAAACCCATGTCTTTTGTTGTGAGCTATTATAGATGCCAACCTCAAGCTGGGCACGAGCCAAGTCAATGCTGTCAAATGATCCCAGCACATAGTTTGTGTAGGTTTCCACATCTGGTTCCACTCCTAACTCCTGCATACCTTTCAGTACCTGTAAGGTGCCTGAAAACAAAGGAACAGAGTGAAGTTAATATTTTATTTAGCAATGATGCACAAAGGTAGTGCTGCATTTCATTATAATACATTTCCAACATTGCCATATTAAGTTACTAGAGGGAAAAATTTGAATAATAGCTGATACAGGTGAGTTCTCAAGTACTATCAAATGGGTTTAGAGATTTCAAATTTCACACAATTTCAGAATGAATAAGGAACACATTAGGGATCTATGGTGCAAAGATTACAGTCCAACATGCTGCACGATAGAGCTGTGGGAAAGTGCGAAACCATTAACTCCCAATCGCGGTTATGGTTATCAATAGACGCTGAGACGCAAAAGACACAAAGACGCTGTCCCATAAAAGTAGAGAAAGAGCTCTAGTGGACAAATCATCTATTGCTGCTCACATACATATATACAAACACATGACAACTCAAAAGTTGTTACAAGACTGACACTGGTAAATATCTGAGAGCAAGTCACTTGCCTGGAGAACAGAAAACAAAATGGGGAAACATGAATATATAACGAGAAGTAGGATTCAATCTATGTGTAGACTTTCAGCTACAAACAGCACACAAACACATTTGACAATTCCAAGCAATTTGATCACAAGAAACAAATATAAACATTAAAGGCACCTAATTGTATTTCTGTACACATGCACACAAACAAACATGCTCTAAAGCTGTATTTTACTAAAATATCCTGCAAGTAGGATAAAATCACTTTCGAAATATAAATATCAAGCTGGTAGACAGAAAGAATAATTAGGGTTGATTAAGCTTGATCAATTAGATTTCTTTTTGGAGGATTTTGAGGACACGGATATTTTGAAGAGTGTTCCAAAGAGCAGGGATCCTGAGAGCTGGGGCAGCAGCTGAAGGTTCAATCAAATACTAACAGAAAGACAGAGGGAGTGAGGAAAAAGGATTTGTCCACAATCCCCAAAGTATTGGCAGGAAAATACAGATAGTTGAGATTGTATCTTTAGGGAAGAGTAAGACATTTAAGCAATTTGAAGATCAGGACAACAGCAGCAACAACAACAAGCTGAATTTATACAGGACATTTCATGTCGGGAGGGCATCTGAAGGTGCTGTATTATTTTTCAGACATGGAGTACTGAGACTTAGTGGAGCTTGGCAAAGATGGGGGTAATGGATGTATGGAGCCCAGTGTGGGAGAGAATTCAGGATGATAATATTCAGGGGCACTTAGTGTTTCAAACAGCATAAGTCCCTTGTTGAAGTTTCACCTTACTTCACTAGGTGTCATTCTCTTTGCAGCTGAAGGTGGGATTTCTTCAGAAGACACTAATTGGGATGATTTGTGCTGTGTACATTTGTCTGGGAACCATACCATATTCAGCATTGCCAGAAGTGGAGTTCTGTATCTCAGCAGTTAGAGCATTTGCCTTACAAGCATGAGACCTGTGTTCAAATCCAGGCAGGTCAGGGCGAAACCTTGGGCAAGTTTCCTTACTCCACACGCCTAATAATAATCCCTCCAAAAAAACACAATAATAAAATTGGTCATTTCATTCCACAACTATTTGCGCAATTGGCTGTCGCTTTTCACCCATAAGTATACAGTCAATTCACTTTACACTATATTCTGTGAAGCGCTTTGAGACGTCTAGAAGACGTGAAAAGTGCTATATCAAATGCAAGGATTATTATTATTATTGAGTGCTTTGCATTTTCACTATAGCACACAACTGTTTTTGGTGTACAATTATTATTTTTTGAAGGGCAGAAAGCATGCCATTCACTGAGAGCAAAGTGCAGTGTCTGAAATCATGGTTATAATTCAACAGGTTAAGAGAGCACTTAGCAGAGTTCAAAGACCGCTCTGTGATCTCAGTCAGCCTTAGCTGTCATTTTACAAGCACCCAAACTTGCTCTCCCCGTCAAGAATCCACTAAACTTTCTACTACACTGAATTATGAAACAGATATGTCAAACACATTATCTATTGTCTCAAATGCGTGTCTAGCCCCCTTAAATTGTCCCAGTAATCACACCTACACACTACATTCCCCCTGACTTCCCATTACTCAGTGTGACAGCATTAGCCGGGAAAAAAATAAGCTTGCCGCAAATAAATGTAAAGTATGTAGAAAAATTAAATGCACTTGTCTTTTGCATTTACACATTGTTTTCAATGTAGCTTGAAAGACAATGTATGAAACCCTAAGAAACTTTACAGCACACTCCCAGCGTTATTAGTAATGTTCCTTTCCACTTAAATCATATCAGCAGCAAACGCAAAAATTCTGTTATCAAGCAAAGAGTCGTCAGCTGATGCGACATCTTAGAAGTAAGGCAGCATATGCTGTTCACAGCTCATCAGCTACCTCTGTCAGTTATTTGTAAATTTAAAATTTGCTTAAAGCCCTTCTGCCCCTGAGTGGCACCTTTAGAAAGTAAAGCAGCCTTCAATATTTTATGCAGTGCGCTACGGTGCTGATAATCCAAAGTGATTTCCCTTTGAGCACAAATATATATGTGGGGCTAAGTCACTCCAAATTAAAGTCACAGCACTTTCTCTATTTTGCCCTAGAACAACTCAATATTTATATTTGTGTATGGTATGCATTTGTGTTTTTTTTGCTGGGTTTGGGGGGGGAATGGAAGGAGAAGTGGAGAGGAATAAAATGCAAATAAATTTATGTTAAATGAGCACAAACATCTTTGAAGTAGGTAGGTTTTTGACAAAAGAGCACTAGATTTTAAATGAAGGAAAAACATATGTGCTTGAAAAGACTCAACAATGTGCACATCTGTGAATAATGCCACTGATAATTTATAGCACTTGTTTTTTAAATGTACATATTTTTAAAAATCATCACTCACACACCCACCAAATTCCAACATTAGACTGTTTCTCTCCACCCCTGTCACAATGCCTGGAAATTTTGTGATTTAAAACGCTTTCGATATTTAAGGTGTGGGTCAAGAGAGAAAAAAAATGCCAGAAAGCAATTATAAAATTAGTTGATGTCATTTCTGAAGTAGCATTTTTTTTAAAAAAAACGTCAAAAGCACAAAGCGTCTCCCGAAAACTATGTTTATAATCTGCACCAAGTCACATTATGGATAATGTTCTTAATTAAAAGAATAATGATCAGGCCGAATAATTCCATCAAGACCCCCACAGGAATTCTAAATAAGGTACAAGTGGGCTTTAGCATTTGAAAAAGGCACTATTTTAAACAAAAGACATAATTGGAATGCTCATATCACATTAAAAAAATATTCACTGTCATTAACACTTCTGTTCTTTCCACCACTCGGCAATTCCACTTAATTTCAAACAGATGCCTCTACAGCCAATTTAGAAAGAACTTCTTCACTTAATGAAAAACTATTGCTAATTAGCAGTGTGCAAACAATTAAGTCAGCCACATCTCTCCGTAATGACCCTCTCAAACCGTAGCTGCATCATAGATGCAGGAATACTAATCTCTATCTGACGGACGGAAAAGAGACAGAAAAATACGACCCTTTTTCAGACCCAAATCCTTCTGTAAAGCTGGGGCAAAACAGATGCCAGTCAATTAAATTCTATTTAAAAAACTAATAGGGAAAAAATCCAGACAACATCATAATGCCCACAAATTACTGGCACGGCAACAACATCAGCATGAATAAATCAGGATGTTGAAAGGGGTCAACTGCAATACTTGGCAAGCAGTGACAAATATTTTAGGTCTGAAAAGCCTCAATTTTTTTAAAACCTATACATGAATACTGTCTTTACTGGCGGTGGGGGGGATATACATTAAAATGCCTTTGTGGCTCTATGTGGCTCTTCTGAGTGTGCCTCTCGAGAACTAGAAATGATCACTTAACAACACTTTCTGGGTTTTATTGACTGCACTACAAGAGTACAGAATGATCTCAGTGTCAATTATAATTCTCCCATTTATGAATTGACTTTTGCCACAACATATTTAACACAAACATGTTCTACTAATCATCATGCACTTGCCACCCATTTACCCACAACAGATGCTCACACTGGGTTCAGAACAATTTGTTTGTAGTTTAATTTCTGGTGTGTGACTCCATCAACCACCCCGATTGCTCACTCCACCTCACGGAACCCAAGTGCGACCTTGGTATTTTTATTCGACCCTCAGCTTGCTTTCAAATCCAATATTCAGTACTTGATCAATATCACCTATCTTCACCATATTCTATCGAATATTATGCATTTCTATGGAATATTATGCATTTCTGTCCTGATCTCACTGCCAACCTCCAAAAAATGTACACAGTATAAACTTTTCTAATGCTCTCCTCTCCGGCCTCCTTCCTCCATACACTATGTATTGCGTTTTCATTTGTATGTTATGAAGTGCACACTCATTCTCTGGATATTCTTGCCTAATTTCAAGAGTTTAGGTGGAGGCCAGCAAAAGTTTTAAAAGTTTTAAAACCCCAAATGCAGCTTTAGCTGGTTAAATAGCATTGTACATTAACCCAGTTAAAACTACATTTACATTGCAAACACTCACATGTTTCCCATTGTTTGGGCCACCTTTAAGGCTATGGTTTCAACATCAATGTATCTTGGAATACCTGTGGACTGCCTGGTGCAGGACAGGATTACAGAGACCACACAGAAAACCAACGATTGAGCTATTGCATTGTCAGTCATATCATCCTTGAGCCAACTCTGCCCCATGAGACCCCATGTACCAGCACCCCCTGATCCCACACACACATCATTTATTTATCAGCTTACATTTGATACAGTGCCTTATCACTGTCGACATGTCTCAAAGTGCTTCACAGGCTTTATTTTTTACTGTGAAATACACTTGTAGGTGAAGATTATAGTCAATTTGTACAATATCCCACAGGCAGCCACAAAGTGAATTACCAATTTTATCTGAGGGTTTGTTGCCAGGACTTCCTTTTCTTTTCAAATAATGTCATGGCATCAATAACATCCAATGAACAGGCAGACAGGAGCTCAGTTTAACGTCTCTTCTAAAGGACATCTGATATGAGCAGGTTTGAGCCTTCACTCGGTGACTTGCCGGTACCAGGAACCCTGCATATCTTTTGAATCACAACAGATCAAAGTATTCATTACTCAAAAGCCAACCAAGTGAAGGGAAATTATGTCAAGGAGTGACCAATTCGACAGAAGAAATAGCCATGGGGTATCCAAACAACACCAACAAACTAGGAACAAATGCAGAAATACCAGCTTGAAACTTGGAATTTGATTAAAAATAGTCTCCAAAGTTGAGAGACTTCAGCACCCTAGAAAGATTTAATTTGCAGTCTATTTGCCAGCACCTTTCAGCTGCAAGCTAACTGAGCAGCTAAATACAAAACCATCACATCCTCCCGACGTGATAGGCGCTCTAGAAATGTAATTTTGTTGATGTTGTATTTCCATTTGGAAACGTCGTGTATGCAGCTAATTTTTTTTATATTAAAAAAATTGCAGCCTGTATTTAAACTGAATTGCATTACAGCTCATTGCAAGCTGAGGGTAGTTTTGCTCCCACTAAACAAACATTTAATACTGACTCGTGCAAATTATGTACATATGTATGAACTGACTAAAATTATTTTTAGACTCAATGCTAACACCATGGTCTTGCAGAATGGAGCTATTAGTGGCAAAGTGTAATGGGAGTGCAGTGCAATGAGTTAATACGGATTCAGACACTAACCCAAGAGAAGCAGGGACAACAAGAATAGAATAAAAGAACTGCCTTATAATTTATGAAGTACCCAAGTAGAAGAGGAGAGCAACATTCTGTTCCAACAATGGTCACTATGTGAGAATCCTTGCATTTGATGGTAGTGCCTTATCAAGCCATCATAATAGCTGAAAGTGCTTCACAGGATCTATTGTGACTGTATTTTATTGGCAAACAGCAGATTAAGCACATTTTTTATAGGCTTTCAAACTACAGATTAGCTCAAGCATGGATCATCAATGATCCCTAGGGTGTGAGTTAAGTCCATTGACTAAGTGTTTTGTGGGGAAAACATAGCATGCAATTGTACACAACAGTGTCCCACAAACTAGTGAATTGAGTGACCAAATTATTATTATTTAAAGGGATTATTACCAGTAGAAAAACGATCTGCCAATTGACTAACAACTCCTGCTTACTGCGAGGTAAAGAGGTGTGTGGAGGAAGGAAACTTGCCCAATGTTTCGCCCTGACCAGGAATTGAATGCCGGCCCTCTCACTTATGAGGAGAGGATATTAACCACCACACTGCAGGACTCCACTATAAATACTTCCTGATTTATTACATATATCAAGAAATATTCAATCAAGGCATTTATTTTATGGCCTTATAATGTGCTTACAAAAGATCATATTCTGGAAAAAAATGTAAACAATGGGCAAACTAATCTGCAACATAAATCACTGACTAATGTGCTGTTTACAGAAGCACCTTGCACTTCCCAACTGTTGTGATAAGAAAATTAAACAGAATATTCTCGTACTTCTGGGGCAATATGTGAGAAACAAGCAAAAAAATGAAAAAGAGCTTGCATTTTATGAAACCTTAGCAGGTCAAAACTCCTCAAAGTGCTTTACAAAACTGACCACTGTTTTTGTGGATAATACTTATGGAAAGTTTAAAAAAAGGAAGGCAAGGAAATTTGTAAATTCATTTTTTTTTACAAGTTAGAGCATTTGAAACCTGTTTTTGCAGTTATTAGAAAGCACTGCCTACCAAGTTAAAAACCAAATTTAAGAATTCACAAATTTTCCACATTAACTTTTGTGCATCATTAAATTTCAAGACAAACAGGCTTATCAGCTCAAGTCAAAGCTCAAGCTTCAGGAGCCTCCAAAGTCTATTGTTACAGGAGGATCAAAGCAAATGTACGAGAGAATCAGGAGACCCAACGTTGAAGCTCAAATAAAGCTACACCGTTAATGGTCTAAATACTATGTCTTGAAGAGCAGTGCAGCCCATTCCTAAACACAGATTCTGCACGTCAAAAGGAGGGAAACATTTAACGTTCTTTGCTTCCAGCTGTTTTATTTCAATGACATTTCTTTCCCTGGACACACTTCTTACCGTTCAGAGCAGATCCTGATTTATCCTTTGTATCAGAATTGTAAACTTTAAAAAAGAACGGCAGCATTTTCAGTGAGCATATGCTAAGTCTGAAGACCAGAAATCAGAATTTTTTTGACAGTTGGTAATTCCCTTCATATTTTCCTCCTATTTAACATCAAACACGATTTAGTCCTTTTTTCCCCCCCAGTTAAAAAACTGAAGTATATTTTCTCTGATTTATCCAATGTTTGCAGCAAAGTGCTGCTTTTCCTTTTTTTTCTACTTCATAATTCTGATAAGAATACGATTGGATGTGCCTGCTACAAACGGCAGTAAAAAGCAGTTGTGGAAAAGAAGTGACAGTTAAATTAAATAACAAAGAGCTAGAAGCAACGAGCTTTCACGTTTTCTTTGCCTGACGTTCACTGTCTAGAATGAGACAGGCAATACACTTCACAATATTTACTCCAAAGCATGCCAAATGCAAAAAAGACCCCAAATTTGGGTGACAAAATAAAAGAGAAAATGGTCTAAACATTTTTTTGACCAACCCAGTAGTTGTTGGTGACATGCCAAAAATCAGGAGGGTAAAAATAAAAGGCAGACGGTTTTAAGAGACTTACTGCCAATATATGGTCAGTAAACTTCTGTGCAGCTGTTGACATTGCAGCAATTGCTTTCACTGCGGGGGAAAAAAGCATACAATCCTAGAAATTAAAAGTACAAGAGGCCATTTTGCCCATTAGAGCCAAGAAGGTGTCAACAATTAGAGCTAACTGCACTAAACCTCTCCTCTCACATACTCTTTCATATTCCTTCTCTTCAAATGTCCTCCCGACATCAAATGTGATTTTGTAATGTATTGTATCTAATTTCCTTTTAAAATGTTATTGTCTCAGATTGATGGCAGCAAAGCATTGCAGGTTCTTATAATGGGACCACTGAGTAGGTTAGGCAGCATCTATGGAGAGGAAAGTCAGATAATGTTTCGATTACTGACAAAAGGTCGCCGACCTGAAATGTTAACTCGCTTTCCTCACTCCACAGATGCTGCCTGGCCTGCTGAGTGTTCCCAGTAACTTCTGTTTTTATTTCAGATTTCCAGCACCATTTTGTTTTCAGGTTCCTACATGAAAAGCCTTTTTTCTCTTAATCTCCCTTTAGCCCATCCAATGACAGATGTGATCTTACTTATGCCCTGTTATGGGAATAATTATTGTTGGGGAAAAAAATTGCAATCTGCAACTAAAATGATGATTATGGCGCATGAAATGCATTGGTTGACGGGATCCACGCTGAAATGTGTCAGCTGTCTTAAAAAATGGACACTAAACTGAGGCAAAAGCAGCAAGAGCAAAAGGTTATTAAGCCCCACAAGACCATCTCATCCACCCACCGTATGCCTCCAACCCCTTCCTCGTACAGAAATGCATCTAGTTGTTCTTTGAACTATTTTTTGTGTGGATCGGATTTGGTAACAGTTACAAGTCCTCCCGGGCACAGCAGATGTGTGTACCTGTAGGTACAAACATGTTTCTAGTTCAGCTGAGGGTCCATTAAGTACTTCAATAATCTTACACGGGCGCATTTTTAGTCATCTTCCTCTCCTGCCTCTCACTGCCCCCGCTCCCCAATTCTCTGGAACTCTTACCAAAATCCCTTTGCACCCACTCCTTTCTTCTGAGCTTTCAAAAACCTTCTCAACATCTGTCTCATTGCTTGTGCCTTCAGTCTCCGGGCACAATATAATTGCAATTTCTTGGTGGTGTTGTTGTGAACTATACATACTTATTGATTTATGCATTATATTAATAATCCTTGCATCTGATATAGCACATTTCACTTCTTCTGGACGTCTCAAATATACTGTCAAGTGAATTGACAATTCACATTGACAATTGGCAACAACCAATTGCGCACAGCAGTGTCCCACAAATATTTGTAGGACAAGTGACCAATTTATTATTGGGGGGTTTTCTTGAGGGAATATTATGAGCTGTGTGGAATAAGGAAACTTGCCCAAGATTTTGCCCTGCTGGGAATTCAAATCAGGTTTCTCGCAATGTGAGTTGAGTGTTCTAACTACCGAACTACAGGACTCCATAATAATTGGTATATAATATCAATTGCAAGCTTCAATCCAAATACCCAACTGAATGAAAAAGGTTAAATGGCCACAAACCTTGCACATTTTTTTCTCTCTGATGGGCTGCAAGTAGAGGCCAGAAATAATGAGGCCTAATTGGTAGGTTTTCCTTCTGGATAATCTTCATGAGCTCAATTGATATTCCTGGAGATAATAAATGAAAATAATTTAAACATGCCAAGCTGCATCATCATATAGTTACATAAAATGAAAAATAAACTCTACTCCCAAGATCTATGGTACATAACATTTAAACTGTTCAAATCCAGGTAAGACCATAACAATGATCCTTGCTTTGATGTAACGCCTTTCACACCAGGAAGATGTTGTGACACACCTTGCAGGGTATACTGGAACGACTACGTAGCTTATAGGCGAATGCAGCAGCCAATTTGAATTTGGTACAACTAGGGTCCAGCGATATATCGATATATCGCTAAAACCCGATATAATTTTCATATCAATACGCCGATATAGGCATTTCAAAAATATCGATATCGAAAAATCGATATATCGAGGTAAAAAATCTGAATGCCGCACACTGAACTACAAGACCCAGAATGCTCATCTCTATACACAATGCACAGACTGAGGTGCAAAGCCGCCATATTGTATTCATAGTCCTCCAACACCCCCCCCCAGCCGTCACTCTCCCCCCCCCCCCCCCCCACCAGCCGTCTCTCTCTCCACGGCTGGGGGGGTGGTGGGGGCGAGAGAGATGTCTGTGGGGGGGTGGGGGGGGAGAGTGACGGCTGGGGCGGTGGGAGAGAGACGGGGGGGGGGGTGGCAGGGGAGAGAGATGGCTGGGGGGGGAGTGGCGGGGGAGAGAGATGGCTGGGGGGGGGGTGGGGGGGGGAGAGAGACGGCTGGGGGGGTGGAGGGGGAGAGAGACGGCAGGGGGGGGGTGGGGAGGGAGAGAGATGGCTGGGGGGGTGTGGGGGAGAGAGACGGCTGGGGTGGGGAGGGGGGAGAGACGGGGTGGATGTGATAATATACAGATAGATAGAGATGGGGGGGATGTGAGAGAGACACAGACAGAAAAACACAGAGATGGAGAGTGAAAAGATACAGAGAGAGAAAGATATTTACCTCCTGAGGAGATAGGTCCCGAATGCCATGCGCGCTCATGCGCAGTACGAAAAACCCGAAAATATCGATATATCTCGACATGAGCCCATCGATATATCTAAATCGGAAAATTTCCATATCGACGGACCCTAGGTACAACCAATTCCTGCAAATAGCCGTGAACTGAATGATCAATTTGATTTTCCGGATGAAGGAAATGTGTTGGTATTAGTGAGTCTCTACGGTATATTTGGGGACAGTGATGAACACTCCTTTGTACATTAATTAGTTAATAATAATAATCCTTGCATTTGATAGTGCTTTATCATATCAGAATTTTACTGTGAAGTGCACTGACTGTATTTTTATGCAAACAAGGCAGCCAATTTATGCACAGCAATCCCTGCATCTGATATAGCACATTTCACTTCTTCCACACATAGCCATGAAGTCAATGCTTGATTTTATTTGGGGGATTTTTTAGGTAGGACACCAGGAGAAATTCGCTTCACTTTTCAAATATAGCAACAAGATCCTTGAACAGGTAGTCTTGTTTTAATGTCTCAACTGGAATATGGCACATCCATCAATGCAACATGTACTCCTAGCACTGCGTTGGAGTGTCAGCCTTGACAGCAAGTTCAAAGGCCTGATGCCTTCTGATTTAGTGTCAAGAGTGGTAGCAATTGGGCAGGATTGACCCTAATTCCATTCAATACACAACAGTTTCTGTTGACTTTGATATAGAAATCAAACTGCATGAATAGTAAAATGTAGTGTATTAGCAAGCTATCAGCATGTACATTAATCCTCACAGGAAAGTTATTGGAAGGCTGCAAAAACAAAACCCAATTGTATGCATGCACAAACTGCATGTGTAGTTTCTGGGCCACTGTTTCTTCAACACCCCACACTGTGAGAGTACCCCTGGAGCAGGGCAGGGCAAGTCAGAGAAACAGAGACAAAGGTCAAAGTCCGATAAAAGATGAGAGACTTGAAAACAGGAATAGAGAAAAGGTTAGAAAAAAAGTGAGGAAGAGTGAAAGAGTTGTAGAGAAAATGGCAATACTGTCTGTATGGTACAATATTGACAACATAACTCCTGATGGTATAATGTTTGGTTTCTACCTGTTGCCAATTTGTATATTGCATGATGACCAATTACCTGCACAATTTCCTTATCCACAATTGGGTAGATCATCAACTTGGTAGTATACAATAATAATCCTGAATTGACTGTTTATTAATGCAAGGATTATTATATTTTGTGGGTGATAATATCCTTGATTGAAGAAGTACAGTAAAAGCCCGTTTATCCGTGACCCAATCAACCGTAATTTCCGTATAACCGGCACCTCAAAAAAAAGGCCCCATTCGATTAACCGGATCTTATCCGACACAATCAAATTTTTCTCAACTCGTATTAGTATTTCAGTATGCTGCTACAAGTGCCTGAAGGTGGCGCTGCCGTTTTTTTCCCTCACAGAGTTCAGTACGATTACCTCTGAATGCTGCGGTAGTGCACTTCCAGGTTTGAGAGAGGCAGGGGGAGAGAGGGAAAGAGGTGGGGGGAGAAAGAGAGGGAAAGAGGGAGGGGAGAGGGAAAGAGTGGGGGAGGAGAAAGAGAGAGGAGTGGGAGGGGGAAAGAGAGGTGGGGGAGAGGAGGGGAGAGAGAGAGAGAAAGAGAGAGAGGGTGTTGATTAATTTAGATGGAAAATGAGAAGAGTGGAGGGGGTTGGGTTTGGAGCCATTGAGATGCCAGACTGACTGAGTGTATGTGTGTGTGGAAGAGAGAGAGAGAAGGAAAAATGAGAGTATCTCTTTGATTGTGTGCTGTGTTTATAGACTGTAATCGATATTTATTGCTTTGTTCATACAATATTCTGTTATTATTTAGTGTATTCTGTTATTATTTAGGTATGTTTAAATTTTTTTAATACTTTTTTTAAAATAAATTTGTTTGTGTGTGTTTGGGTTTTCGGCAGCAGTCCACCCGAATATCCGGCACGCGGTTTAACCGGCATTGGCCAGGTCCCGAGAGTGCCAGATAAACAGGCTTTTACTGTACTTTGTTTTATATTAAACTAAACATGTTTTTAAATAAAGAAAGTAGCACAATGGAATATTACTTTCATTTGCTCAATTTCATAGGCATCATCACCCCACCCCCCACCAAATGTAGGTAACTCACACAAGTTGAGCATTTTTATTTCATTTCCATGAATTTTCCATTTTCCATGAATTTACACAATCCAGAAATCCAACCTCCATAAAGCACTTCAGCAAAGGACAAACCTCTTTAGGAATTACTGAACTGTAACTAATTTTTAGTTAAGATTCATACCAGTCTTCTTCGCCTCCAAAGCACATTGCAGAGCGAACTGGAAAGGCGCCATGTGCAGATTTGCTTCCTTTAGCCCCTCACAGAACTGCTGCACCTTATCCAACGGCTGTAGAGGGGAAATCAATAAGTTTGTTTCAAACTACAGGCAACATTTTTAATGTGACAAATATTTACAATGTATTAATAAATGGGGTTCCAACTGCAGACTCATCTTTTCTTACCTTGTCTGAGTTAATGCAGTGTCGGATAAAGAAGTTACCAAGACTGAAGGAATCCCCATTTTGTGTATCCGTTTGAAATATTGGAAAGGTTTTCAGCACCTGGAAAGCAATGTCTTCTAACCCATGGGTAATCAGGCTGAGACATAGATTCATCGCGTCTGAAAAAACAAAGAATGCCTTATAAAAATCAGCCAAAGACATAATAATAATCCTTGCATTTGATATAGCACCTTATGACATCTTCACAACATCTCAAAGTGCTTCACAGAATAAAAACCCTTTACACGTTTCAAACAGGACGGGGGAAAAAAGCTTCCTTTTGTTTTGAAAAGTACTGTAAACATTCCAGAATTTTTCAAAAATCTACACAGAGCAAAGATTTATTTTGTTTAGCATTTTCTGATCTCAGTTCTTCTTTTCTCCTATGTTTGAATCATTGCTATTAAGTTACCATCCAAGAGCAAAAGTATGGATCGCACAATTATAAATTTTAAAACACAGGAATTTTAGGGGCAAAGTTTTACATTCCTGACACAAATCCTGAATCTAATACATGCAGAGATTGCTCCTAAATGGCATATTTTTCTCGATTCAGTTAGGTCATTGGGAAGGATATTTTAAATAAAACTGAGGTGATTCTTTTCAAGCTACTCAAACAGAAAAATTCTTTTGACTTTTAAATAACATAAAAAAAGAGAATGTTTAACAGTTTAAGCAGAATTCGAAGACAAGTATTTTAAGGTTAAGTCAGGTTAGAAGAATCACAACTGATCACCACATATGCGTAGTACTGCTTTGGAACTTGCCTGGTATGTATCCCCTGTCATGTCTCATCCGCTCCACAATATTCTGGACATACTGGGGGTAGCCAGACTTGGCCAGGCTGAAGATAATTTGCATCAAATCCCTGTCCATCAGGCTGGCATCTGTCTTTTCAACTTTCTCTAGTGTCTATCAACAAGGGAAAGATTTACTACGTTAAAAATATGCTCCATGTATGTGTGTGTGTGTATATATATATATCTTATATAGATATCTTAAGGCAGTGCTAAAGCAAAGATTTATTTTCTTTTGCACCTCCTGATGTAATTTCTTCTCTCCTACGCATCAATGCATTGCTACAAAGTTAGACCATCAAAACACCTTGAGCAACTTGATACAATGTACTAAACCAAAGCCACAAATATTTATTTTAAAAAGATCTACTATTCACTTAAATCATATACAGGCATCCCTCCCCAACTGCGAGGGATATGTTCCTGAAAACCCCTATGGTTAGTAAAACCGCGGGTGGCAAATACAAGGTCTTATGGGGAAAATGGGGTTAGGGGAAGTAAGTTGCTTGTTCTTTTACTGAACACACAAAAATCCACAATAACCTAACAAAAACAATAAATGTTCAAATAACACAATAAAAAACCCAATAAATTCATGTTATTTACCTTAATCCTAAGAGAGAAGCAACATCGCGACTGGTTGATGCAACTGGGTCCTAGCGCCAAACGCTAGTGTTAGTGTTAAGACCCGTGGATACGCAAAATTCACTGCCCCACTTGGAAAAGTTGTAACAGAGAGGAAACCATGTATACTGTACTTGAAATCCACGGTTGCCAAGACCGCGGTTGGGGTGGGATGCCTGTATATACAATTATCTGCATTTCATTTGTGGTATTACATTTAAAAGGCATGCATTAACGTTAGGCTCCTCACTGCTGGCTGAAAGGGCCCTGTCTGAAATGGTTTTGTTTCTCAAGTACCCTATGCTTGGGTTTACAGCACAGTGCAGCCTAGAATTAACAACAGTATAGTCACTTACGATGCCTAGTAAAGAAGAGTGAAAATCTCATCACTACGTTTAAAATGTGAGAACAGGAACATAGGAACAGGAGTAGGCTATGCAGTCCCTGTGCCTGTTCCACCATTTTATAAGATCATGGCTGTTCTGTACCTCAACTCCAATTACCCTCCCTTATCCATATCCCGAGACACCCTAATACCTATCCAAAATATCTAGAAAATTTGAATGGTTCCAGCATCCAGCCATTTGGGGGAGAGAGTTCCAGATTTCCACCACCCTTTATGTGAAAAATGCATCCTGATTTCACTCCTAAATGGCCTAGCTCCATTTAAGACTAAGCCCCCTTATTCTAGATTTCCCCCACCAGAGGAAATTGTTTCTCGGTAACTAACTGTCAAATTATTTTACTATTTTAAAAACCTCAATTTGATCAGCTGGCCAAATCGGAAAAAAAGGTTGGTGAGCAAAACTACCTTTGCTGGTTCGGGATTCATGAATCAAGAATCTGTGTAAATTTCATTAATAGGAAGTAACAAAGAGTGCAATAGATCCAGTTTCCGAATGCTGCACTTCAAACTTCACTGCTGAACCACAGGAGTATGATTTGGATTTTGGGAGATATTTTTGTTGAGTGCAAGAACACAAGTCCAATGTTACCATGCATCTCAAAGACTGATGTCACAAACCAGACATATCAATGTGTTCTTTCACTCAAAGATCCTGAAAGCAGCACAGGTCAATAATCATGGATTTCAGTCACCCTCTCCTTCCGCCCTTCCCCCATTATGGCCAAGTAAAAAAGTTAATTGCTAAAGTAAATGTCTTCACCATACATACTGACAACTATGGACATTTCACACACAGTGCTGCTACATTAATATGCAGTCAGCCCAATATATTTATCCAATTTTTTGACATGAACAAGGTTACATTGATGTAATCTTTCAATGAAACTAAAGTAACAGTGTTTGAATAATTGCAGTTGTGTACCTGATTGATTTTGTCGATATCTCCCATCTCAGCATACACATTCAACAAGGCAACATAGGTGTCTGGCCCAGGCTCAATCCCTGCATCTGCCATCACAGTTAGGATCCCCTCTGCGCTTTGCAAATCACTGAAATAGCAAGTGTTACAACTCAAAAGGAGATAAAAATGCCTCAGCCGACAACGTAATAATAATAATCATCTTTGCATTTGACATTGTGGGGGGAGTAGTAGGAGAGAGATGGGGAAGTGGGGAAGAGAACACCGAATTATCAAGGTGTCAAATTGCAAAGATTGGCAGTGCAATTGCTTTCGAATCAGAAGGTTGCAGGTTCAAGCCCTATATCAGGCCTTAGTGTAGGCAGCCAATCTATAATGCAGTGCTGGAGGAACACTGTATTGATGGGACGAGCTATTAAATCGGGTGAGACATTAAACCAAGTTCCCGTTTGCCTGGTCAGGTACAGGTTAAACAATTCATGCCACTACTTGGGAGTTTCTCAAGGTTTTCTGACCAATAATCCTCCAGATAAAATTCACCACTGTTGTGAGACATTGCTGTGTGCAAATTGGCTCCTGTGATTGCCTACCAAATATAGTCATTACATTTTACAGTAAAAATCCTGTGACGTGCATTCAGACATTTCAACAGCATGATGAGATGCTATTGCAAATGCAAGACTTATTAGTATCATTATTATAAGTGCCGAAAGAGTGAAGTAGCAGGTTGGATAAAATACCACCAAAACACTGAATTGAGTTATTGCCTCCAATACACTGAAGATTGCATTATCCAAAATACCACGATTCCCGTAGAACATTATATCAACCCAGTTTTATTCATACTTTTATTTTTAAAATGAAGCGCTTTGTTCACTGAATCATAGAGTTTTACATCACAAAAGTAGGCCATTCAGCTTTCACTCCTGTAATGTCTCTATTTTTGCCTCAAGTTGTTGCAGCGTAATTGGTTGGTATCCTTTCAGTTCAGCTAAAAGTGAAATAATCAGACTGTTGACGACCGGACGGATTATCAGACTTTGCTCTTTCAATGGCTAAATTGGCAAAGCCGTTTGTATGAAACTGAGCAATAATAATAATCTTTGCATTTGATATAGCGCTTTTCACATCTTCTAGACGTCTCAAAACGCTTCACAGAATATACTGTAAAGTGAATTGACTGTATTTGTGGGCAAAATGCGGCAGCCAATTGCGCACAGCAGTGTCCCACAATCGTGGATTGAAATGACTGATTTCTTATTGCTCACAAAGTATAAACTACATTAACAAGAATACAGTAAGTACTCTGTTTTAACATTTCATATCTTGCTTTGGCTTTGTCTGAAAAGCTTGTACTTTTTAAAAAATAAACTCAAAAAATAGATGGCCTTACTATATAAAATAGCACACCTCACAGTATAGGTGAATGTGCTAAATTAGCTAATCTTATTTGAATTGACAAGTAGGAATGCTTGCATTTGGATGTTGAGTTGAGAGAGAAAAAAAAAGCACAGCCAGGATTCCTGCTCTCTTTCCCCATTTCAATATTCTCTATTCAAAGTTGAGTGTGTGTGTGTGTGTGTAGTGTGTGTAGTGTGTGTAGTGTGTGTAGTGTGTGTAGTGTGTGTAGTGTGTGTAGTGTGTGTAGTGTGTGTAGTGTGTGTAGTGTGTGTAGTGTGTGTAGTGTGTGTAGTGTGTGTAGTGTGTGTAGTGTGTGTAGTGTGTGTAGTGTGTGTAGTGTGTGTAGTGTGTGTGTACCGCTGTCTGCAAATATAGGATTGAGCTCAGGTTTAATGCCTTCCTTCCCCCTATTCAGTTGGATAGACATTCAATGGCAAATGCCCTGATAAAGATTGGCCACTTGGCTCTAGCCCATTTCAGGCTGGACGATTATACCACTTCAGGATAAAGAAATTGCTTGCATTACAATTCTATTACTTTACCCAAGGAAATACTTACCCAGCTTTTGCGTGTCCAGTCACCAGAGAATTGAACACAGCCTCTGTAATTGGTAGATCCTTGCTCTTCATGAAGCCAAGAATTTTACTGAGAGACAAAATAATTCATTTTCAATCAGCTTTTAATACCAAATATTTCTCCATTCAATTATTTTTGCCACACACAGAGCAATTACGTAGCATCTGGAAGCTAAAATACCTCACCTCAAGACACCCAAATTTTGCAGATTTTATATGACAATTGCCCAGGAAACATGTCAATTCCAGTCAGTTTCATGAAGTCAAAGAATGACCGGAGGTGTTGTGATTGCATACAAACTTTTTCAAAACAAGGATTTCCCCCACTGGCAAATTGTGCACGTGTGCACATCGGCTGAGGACAGGATCAGGCTTAGTGGTGAACTCCTTCTCTCCGTACCCATTCTTACAGTGTTTCTCCCTCCACCCACATCAATATTGCACAACTTGTCAACCACCTGGATTCATTGATGAATTATTTTCATTATTTTGGTCAGCCGGATATCTGGCACATAGAGAAACCCATCACCATACATAAGAGTATCCAACCAAGCTGAGATTTCCATGAATCATACCTACAAATGGAAATCCCAGATCTTTCTCTGGAGGGATCCATCCTGCTTCCCAAATTCTGGAAAGTATTATGCAAAGGTTGGCAAAAGTCAAGGCTTGGGAACCCAGTTTGCATTGGTACCGCCGGAGTCTAACCAGCTAAAACTGCACAGCTTGCCATTGATATCACTGTCTGGCAAGCTTTCCGCTGCTTATCCGGCTAGTAACCTACCTGTTGGCTTGCAGGATTAACAGGAGCTGAGTGAGATGACTCTCTGCCCTTAGTGACTTGTATGCCAGCTGTGCTGTCATCAGCAGGGCCCAAGAATACCGCAGACCCGCCTGGCTCAGGAACCAATTATCGAGACTGCCACAACGGGCTGGCTTGATTCTAACATTCTGCTGCCAAGCATGTCACCCTGGAGCCAGGTCAGCTCCAAGGAGATAAATAACCCTTGCATTTGACATAGCATTTTTCACGTCTTCTAGATGACTCAAAGCACTTCACAGAATATACTGTAAAGTAAATTAAGTGGGTGAAAGGTGAAAGCCAATTGAGCACAGCAGGGTCCCACAAACATTCATGGATTGAAATTGCTGTTTTTTTAATACAGTATAGGGATTATTATCAGGCATGTGGAGTATGGAAACTTGCCCAAGGTTTCGCCCCATCTGGAATCGAACTCAGGTCACTCAATTGTAAGCTAAGTGCTCTAACCACTGAGCTACAGGATACCTCGAGATCCATACAATGACATTAGCCATGTGAGGAAGATAATCTAACCAGTATCTGTGATCTTGTACTCCAGCTCCAGTCTACACTAAAAGCAGGGAAGAAGGGGAGAAAACTGGAAGGGAAGAGAGCAAATTAATTTTTCCTTTGCAGGTTATTTGTGATCATGCATCTCCTCTCTAATTGAAACCGTGCAACTTCGCAATTGTCCAACTTGCTCCCTGTAGTCAACGGCCAGGGTGGCAAACCACACACTCATTTTCCATTTTCTAGCAAGGTGAAATTTGTGGGGAAATGACATTTACAGCCATGGGGCATGAACTCACAATCTCTAGGATGTAAGAAAACTGTTTGAGGGCTTACCTAGTTAAACTAATAGCTTGATTTCAAGGCAGTCCCAACAACACAGAGGATAATGTGTGTTTTGTTTCAATAAAAGCTTAAAACAGTGTCATAAGACAACCCAGAAAAGTGGATACTGTGGAACTTTACATTTTAAAAGCGATGAACACTTTTTGAAGATATTTATTCACTTATTTTAACAGGATCATTTATTGCATATCTCCCAAAGGGGGATTCATATACAAACGAGAAATCTTACAAGCGGTAACAAACACGAGAAAATCTCACAGAGAAACCGAAAAGATAAAATGGTTTCAGGTGTAATCCAATTAACTGGACCACAGTTACTGGGATAAGAACTTAAATTTTTGTAGTGTCTTTTAATGTCAGGAAATCTTGAAGCATTTCACAAGTATTCATTGCCAAAGTAGAGACTTTTTTTTGTTGGCAAATGTAAGTAATTTGCCACAGCAAAAATCCCACAAATAGGTAAGAAAATAAGTGTACAGGTAGACCCCACTTAACAAAAGGGTTAGAGACTTTAAAACCCTTCGTTAAGCGAAAATTTTGTTTAGCGAGTTTAACTGTATTACTGTATTTGGCGGCAGCCAAAATGCCGCCCCGACCTGAGCCTCCCCGCTAATCAGTTTAGTTCCTAGCAGTTCCTAGCGCTAACATTTTCGGTGTACAGGTTGAGCAGCCAAAAGTCCGGAGTTCCAGAATCCGGAATGTGACAAAGATTGCAAGAATAAAAATGCCAATCCTACCTGCTCCAGGCCAGGTCTTCACAGTCATCGAAATATCACAACCTGGGCACAGGCATTTCAGGACACGTGACGCGCTTCTTTCTTCCTCCCCCTCCTCTCTTTCTCTCTACCCCCCCACTCCTCTCTATGTCTCTACCCCCCTCCTCCTCTCTTTCTCTCTACCCCCCCTCTTTCTCTCTATCCCCCTCCTCCTCTCTATCTCTCTTCCCCCTCTTCCATCTCTATATCCCCCCCTCCCCTCTCTCTCTATTCCCCTCCCCACCTCTATCCTGCCCTCCTCTCTATTCCGCCCTCCTCTCCATCCCCCCACCCACCCCCATCTCGACTTACTATTATTGAAGCCACAAAGCATCCTGCTGCTTAAGCTCCTCCCATATGGGAGGGGCTGCACTGGACTGCTTAACTGAGGCACGCTAAAGATTATGAGTGTGCGTTGCTGGGGCAACCAGAGAGAAGCTGCGCAGGAGAAGCCCACGAGATTTAATGCATGTGTAAACATTTGTTATAGCGAAAGCAGCCTTTGTTAAGCGGAGAAATGGTATAAATAGAAACCTTCATTATAGTGAAGTTTTGGTAACCGGGCGTTCGGTAAGCGGGGTCTACCTGTATTGTATGTACACAGACACACATCTAAGTCACTGAGACGACTCTTTCAGCCTCAGCAGCATTTGATCAGGGACTGGGTGTTTATGTATTATTCAAGTTACTGACATAATCTTAAGGCAGAATCCTTTTGGAATTAGATTGAAAGTAATTTTTAAAAATAAAAATTAGGTGCTCTTAAAACTTTGCTTTATTTTTATGTATCATTTCACATTCGGTGAATCAGGTCAAACTTTTTTTAAAAAACATGATTTTGAGAAAATTAATTGCTGTAGATTTGGGTCATTTCAAAAACATACCTTGCACCTTCAATATCTCCATGGAAGCAATATGCTGCTATCAATCTCTGGAAGGTAACCTAGACATCAACAGAACAAATAATTCATTTAGAGTGAAAATATATAGTTTGCAATAATATACTGCTGCCTGTTACAGAAATATTTTGTCAGTGTTATCAGCAATCTTCAGACAAGAAAACAGTTTCCATTTGCAAGTACAGCATCTACATTAAGTAGTACAGTAAACTCCTAATTCCTGAATCCTGATTTAACTTGTTACTATGACTTTCAATATACCGACTGTATGCCTCACTCACCACTCCTCACTGAGCTCTTTTCTTTGAAGTGATGTGTTATCAGGAGATTCACTACATCACTAAAAATGACCCCATTCAGTTCAGTAATAACAGGAATCATAGATAAATAAAAGGTTTTCATTTGAAAATGCAGCATCTTGGAATAAAATTTAAACCACGAATGATTATGCCCCTGTGAATATGAATAGCTTATAATTTTACAAACCAAATCAGCAATCATAAAAACAAGTATTGCTTTAAGGACTGGTTTTGAAACATAGCACAAAAACTCACTCGGTTTGGTTGCACATTTGCAGATTCCATTTTCGCCAGAAATTCTGTCGGTGAAAACTGGTGCTCATTCTGAAGGTAGACTTTCAACAGAGCATTGTAATGACTGACATCATAAACAACCCCTAGGTTTCAAAGATAAATGGTAAAATAAGATCATCAATCCCCTTCTACTTACTAACTACAAGTTATTGAAGGCAAGATGAATAATTGCTCAGAGTCCTCCTGTAACCCCAACAATACATTGGCCACTTAAGATTCAACCTTATCTACACTGTATTCCTCACGATACACTGTAAACAAATTGCATTAAGATACTTTTGTGTATGAATTTATGTCAAATTGTACATTGCAATTATCAGCCTTCAACAACTGCCATTAAACTTGACAGTACTGTACAACAAAATAAATGTTATTACATTTAGCTGCAAAGTGTTCATTTATATTTTTAAAAAGTCCCTGAAATATTAAGCACAAACAGTATATTTTGTGACGCACTTTGAGATGTCTAGATGATGTGAAAAGCGCTATATCAAATGAAAGGATTATTATTTATTATTATTAGCTGTGAGAATGCAAAGGGATAAGGTAAAAGAGGTATGCTTTAACATTTGATTCAAGAAAGTTTAAAAAATTTGGAAAGCCAAATCTGGCTTTTGGATTAAAGTTTGTGTTGCAGTCAAGCCAAGAGTTAAAGCAGAGCGATATTAGCCAACAAAAATGGTGCGTATGTAAATCAACTTCAGCATATTCAAATTATTCCCAGCATTTCTGAGAGAAACATGTTTGTAGTTTATATTGATAAATTTCTACAAATATTTATAATCAGCTGAGAATTTATCAGCGGCATCTTGATAGTGCACTTCTACAGCTCCTAAGAAGGACACATCAGACTGCAATGGCTGAGCATCCATAGAGATGCGTTATATAATGTATCTGCCACCTAGATTTAAAAAAAATGCTTCAGAAGTGTTTATGAACATAATAAGTTGCCTGCAGCTACTGCCATTTTAGATACAGTCACATCACAGAAATGGAAGTAATGTTTTAGCTTACTCGTCCACACACCGTAAAACAGGATAAATTCACAGCATCCATGTTTCACATTTGTGAGATATTGAACAGACTTGTGACAATCACAATTCAGAATTTGTCACACTGATATTCAACGCTTGTAGAATAAGATGGATCATGGATCTAGAAGACTGCAATTCATGCTGACTAAACATAGATAAATAGATGGATTTTCATTGTGTGTAATTTTTTTTAGAAAATTCATTTTCGTCTGAATTTTTATCCCCAAATAGTAACAAAAGCATTCAAACAGTACAAAAATGTTATGTCAACATGACACCTGTAACCTCAGGTGAAATTACTTGCCACCCTTCACTTATTATTTCACCTTTTTAAAAATATCCCAACCCTATCCCCCTCCTGAATGTTTTTAGAATTCTGCTCACAGAAACAATTTTATATTGATATGAACAATAAATAATTTTGTGGTAAGTCTTCATACCAAGCTCCTGTAGTTTCGCCCAGATCCGATGAGCTAAAGCTGTCCTTTCCAACTGTTGCACTTCTGGAAGCAGCGACCCACAACTGCGTAACAGAAGCAAAGCTTGATTGCTGCTGGGATGGCCTGGTCAACATAAAAAATAGTATTTCATTCAAATAAATACTTTGAAACACACATTACACTGCAGATGACAAAAGCCCAAGAATATCAAGAGACATGGCAGCTATATGGGCAGGATTGAGGGGTGTATAGATTTTGTGGCCCTCCGTTCAGCGGGCTCCAGCCTGTTTCACATCGCCACCTTACCCGCCCCACCATCAGCGGGCAGACCTTCTGCCACTTTGCCCCCCCCCGTTTGGAACTCCTTACCACTGTCCCACTGCCTCACCCTCTCCCTCGCCTTCTTCAGGACCTTCTTCTTCGACACCTTCGGTCACTTTCCTTCTCTCCCTGCCCTCCACCCTCCCCGATCCCGAACCCCAGCACGGGTTATAGTACCTTTCACATCCTCCCGATGTGAAAGGTGCTGTACAAATGTAATTTTGTTGCTGTGGTTAACTTGTCAGTGGCAGTGATTAAATCAACAAATAATAGATGGCAGTCCCTGGATAATTGGGCATTAATCTAGGCAAGAGGTTGAAATGTCTTGTAATGTTATTAGCAGAGGTTGACTGGCAAACCCACAAATTCAATTATTTTGATCGAATGCCTAACATCTTTTTTTTGTTTAATTTGACATGGCAGGTTTCTTGGCTATGTTAGATAAAGCAACATATTTCTTCTTCACCCCTCCCCCCCATCCCACATAACACACTTAAATTACACAAACCATCAGTCACCTATAAAATAATACTAATGTTTGATATAGCACCTTTCATGTTAGGTGGTGGCCAAATGAACTTCACAGCATATACTTTAAAATATAATGATTGTGTATTTATTTTGTAGGTAAATGTGGTAGCTAATTAGAATGCAGCAATGTCCCATAAAGATGCAGGAAGTGAATGACCCAATTTTATTGGGGAGATTGTTGGCCAGCATCAAATGACCTGAAGCTATAGGTAGCTGTTCCAACATTAAAAGGAACTGGAACCATATTAAAGAAAGAAAGAAACAACATAAAAGGGTCTGGGGAAAAAAGCAGGCAATTAGGATTATAGTGCTTGCCTTGAGTAGAACATTACATTTGGTGGACAAAATGCGACAGCTGATTGCGCACAGCAGTGTCCCACAAATAGTTGTAGATTGTGTGACCAATTAGTCTTCTTAATAATTACAAACCTGATCGACAAGTGTCATGAAATATCTTCTGCAGCAGTGTTTTGGTGATGCGGCCCGTTCGCCTAACAGAAGAGTCCAGCTTGTTCAAGGCCCAGTCAAAGTGCTCAGACTGCTTGGCCCGGATTGATGGGACAGTTTCATCTTTAGTGAATGCATCCTGCTGTGCGGCAAGGGCAAAATGCCCCACATTGGTGTTCAGAGATCTGGAAAAGCTAATGGTTGAATATAGGCTTAGTGCGTATACCCACACACAAAAAAAAAATTGGCATCATTAATGTAGATAGCAAACATCCTTATAAACAGAACAGCAATAGTTTTTTTAATATATTAAACGGAGTTCCAAATTCTCAAATATTCTCTGAGACTTTACAAGGAATCTTCATTATACCTGTCGACTGAGTCCAATGTCTGAGTGGCTTCAAGTCATGAAACTAAATAGCCAAATTCCGAGTTGTCGGATCACCAGTGGCGACACCACTTGTGACAACACAAAACTTGGTGTCAATGAGGCTTCCTGGTCATATATTACAATCTGCACAATCTACAACAACTTCCACCTAGAGTCTCAATGCACATCAACAACAACAGCAACAACGTGCATTTATATGGAGTCCTGTAGCTCAGTAGTTAAGAGCACTCGCTGTGCAAGCGAGAGATCTGGGTCCAATTCGGAGCAGGATAAAACCTTGGGGAAGTTTCCCTACTCCACATGCCTGATAATAATAATAATCCTTGCATTTGATGTAGCGCTTTTCATGTCTTTTAGATGTTTCAAAGCACTTCACAGAATATACTGTAAAGTTAATTGACTGTATATTTGTGGGTGAAACGTGGCAGCCAATTGCGCACAGCAGTGTCCCACAAACAGTTGTGGATTGAAATAACCAATTTTATTATTGTGGTTTTTTTGGTGGGATTATTATTAGGCATGTGGAGTAAACCTTGCCCAAGGTTTCACCCAGCCGGGAACTGAACCCAGGTCTCTAGCTTGTCAGGCGAGTGCTCTAACCACTGAGCTACAGGACTCTACATCACGGAACGGGTGCAAAATATTCTACAGGGGGAAGGGTAAAATCCGGGAGTTGTAGTCCATGTAGGTGATAAAAGGGCTGGGACCCTACAGGGAGAATATCAGAAGCTTGGAAAGAAGCTAAAGAGCAGGATCTCAATGGTAGTGACCTCGGGATTATTCCCAATGCCTTGTTCAAGTGAATACCAAACTAGGAGGATCAAAAACATGAACACCTCGCTGGAGAAATGGTGCAGGAAGGAGGGTTTCAGGTTTCTAAACCACTGGGATCACTTCTGGACCTGATGGGACCTGAACACGAAGGATGGGTTACACCTGAGTAAGGCTGGGACCAATGTCATTAAACAAGGATAACAAATGCAGTGGGGAAGCGTTTAAATTGATTTTGGGGGGAGGATAGGGATCAGAAAGTAGCATCAGGGAGGGGAAACAAGTTAGATAGTGGACGAGGAGAAAAAAATTGAAATTAAACAAGGAATAGTCCAGCAATAAGTGGAAAGAGATGGAGGAGAATTGTAGAGTGGATTCAGCGGTCTTTGAGTTCATGTGTATAAATGCACAAAACGTGACTAATAAGTTTGGTGAGCTGCAGGCTCAAGTTGCCACATGGAGTTATGATGTAGTGGCAATAACGGAGACTCGGCTCAAGCAAGGACAGGAATGGGAGCTAAATATTCCTGGCTACAATGTATTCAGGAGGGATAGGGAAGAGACAAAAGGAGGAGGGATGGCAATACTCATTAGGGACACGGTCACGATCCTGCAAAAGGACGATGTGTTAGAGGATTCAAAAACGGAATCTATTTGGTTAGAGTTAAGGAGCAGAAAGCAAACTGTTATTCTGATAATATTTATATACCACCAAATAGTTGGAAGGAGATAGATGAGCAAATCTGCAAGCAGATTTCAGAAAGTTGCAAAACCAATACAGTAGTGATAATGGGGGGCTTCAGTTATCCTAACACACACTGGGGAACACATAGATAAAGAGCAAGGAGGGGGAGGAATTCCTGAAATGTGTGCAGGAGAACTTTCTGGACCAGCATGTTTTCAGCCCGAAGAGGAAGGAAGCTGTGTTGAATCTAGTTCTGGGAAATGAAGTGGGGCAAGTGGAGCAAGCGGCTTGACTATCAAAACTCCATCCTCACCGGCCTTCCTGCCTCTTCCCTTCACAAGCTGCAGATCATCCAGAACTCTGCAGCTCGTGTCCTCTCCTGCAACAGGCTCCACGCCCATATCACTCCCACCCTTGCCCAGCTCCATTGGTTCCCCATCCACAGAGGATTGAATTCAAGATTCTTGTCCTCACTTTCAAGGCCATTTACAGCCCCTGCCCCCTCCTATCTCTCTGACCTGATGTCCCCCTATGAACCTGCCCGCCACCCCCTCCGTTCAGCAGGCTCTGGTCTGCTCCATGTCCCCAGCCCAACCCACCCTAACATCGGCGGATGGGCTTTCAGCCTCTCTGCCCTTACAATCTGGAACTCTATCCCACAGTCCCTTCGGCTCACTTCCTTCCTTGCCTCCTTCAAGGCCAGTCTCAAGACCCTCCTCTTCGATCATGCCTTCTGCTGCCCTCCCAAGATCCTTCCCCTCCTAACTCACTCCCACTCCTCACCCCTACTCTCCCTTGCTCTGGTCCCGACCTGACTGTTCAGCGCCTTGGGACGTCCTCCCAACGTGAAAGGTGCGTTATAAATGTAATTTTGTTGTTGTTTGTTTCAGTACGAGAGCATCTGGATAACAGTGTCACAATATCATTAGGTCTAGAATAGCTATGGAAAAGAACAACAACCAATCAAAGGTAAAGACCCTCAACTGGAAATGGGCTAATTTCAGTGAGATAAAAAGGGACCTGGCCAAGATAGACTGGAAAGAAAGATTGGCAGGTGACACAGCAAATGAACAATGGGAAGCCTTCAAGGATCGTGCGGGGACAGAGCAAATACATTCCCACAAAGGGGAAAGGTAGGGCAGTCAAACCTACCTGAATGACAAAGGAAACCGGGAAAATAAAACAGAAGTGGTTTATGAAAAATGTCAGGTTCAAAGCACATAAGATTTTAAAATAGAATATAGGAAGTACAGAGAAGTGACAAGGGAAATAAGAGGCGCAAAGAGATTGTACAAGAATGATTAGCAGGAAACATAAAAAGGAACCCTAAGGTATTTTATAAGTATATAAAGAGTAAATAGAGAGTAAAAGACTATCCCGAGAGGCTGTCCCAAGGCTCTGAACAGTCAGGTCGGGACCCGAGCAAGGGTAGGAGGAAGGGGTGGGAGAGAGTTGGGAGGGGAGGGAGAGAGCTGGGAGGCAGCAGAAGGCACAATCGAAGACCAGCATTGAAGGGGCAAGGGAGGGAGCGAGGCAAAGGGACTGTAGGATGGAGTTCCAGAGTGTGGGGGCAGAGAGGCTGAAAGCCCGTCTGCTGATGGGAGGGCGGTGGACATGGAGCAGACCGGAGCTCACTGAACAGAGAGGGCAGGCAGGTTCATAGGAGGACAGTAGGTCAGAGATAGATGGGGGCAAGGCCGTGAATGGCCTTGAAAGTGAGGACAAGGATCTTGAATTCGATCCTCTGGGGGATGGGGAGCCAATGGAGTCAGACGAAGGTGGGAGTGATGTGGTCGCAGAGCTTGATATACAGTCGGCTTTCCTGCTCTCCTAACTCCTATCCCAACCCCTCCCCTTGCCATCTTCCCCCCTTTTTCCCCTAATCCCACTTCTATGACTGTTTGTGAGACACTACTGTGCGCAATTCGGCTGCCGCGTTTCACCCATAAATATATGCGGGTGAGGACACAATCTGCAGAGTTCAGGATGATCTGCAGCTTGTGAAGGGAAGAGCCAGGAAGACCGACAAGGAGGGAGTTTCCATAGTCGAGCTCTGATGTCACAAATGCGTGGACAAGGGTTTCGGTAGCCTGAGGGTTAAGGCAATGGTGGAGTTCGGTATCTGAGCCTGGTGGGTCCGTAGTATTCCAGGCACTACTGATAACAATAATAATAATAATCCTTGCATTTGATATAGCGTCTTATCACATCTTCAAGATGTCTCAATGCGCTTCACAGAATATATTATATATAAAGCAAATTGACTGTATATATTCTGTGGGTGAACTATAGCAGCCAATTGCGCTAAATAAGCAGCGTTCCACAAATAATTTGGGTTTGAAGTGACCAATTTATTACCCCCAGAAAAGCGATCCGCCAATCAACTATAACAACCAGGTTCCAACCTACTGCTAAGTAAACAGAGTCAGCGTGGAAAAAGGAAACTTTTCAATCTGCCATAATCAAACCCAGATCTCCTCCTTGCGAGGCGAGTGCTCTAACCAGAGCTACAGGTTAGAGCACTTACCCTGTCCCATGCACATGACAGCACAGCCACCCTAGTTCATCGGCAGGACTTGTGGGTGGGGGGGCAGATAAGTCATTAATGACAGGGAATCATTCCACTCCGCTCCTGTGTACCCTGCAAACCCAAGCCTTAATAGGGAGGGTGGTCCGAGCTGGACGAGCAGCGGGAAAGCTTCAGACAGCAATATCAATGGCAAGCTGTCCGGTTTTAGCCGCTTAGATTCGAGCAGTTATACCAAGGCACACTCTGAGATCTCCCCCAACCACACCCACAGCCTTGGCTCTTGCCAACCTGTGGCGGATACTTTCTGGAATGAGGTTAAGTAGGAATGGGTGTCTCTTTCTCTCTCTCTCTCTCTGGGGAGAGAGCGAGCATCCATTCCAACCATCTGTCTCTGGGATTTCCATGTGTCGATGGGAAGACATGGTAAACCTCAGCTTGGTTCTCTTAAGCAGTGAGAGGTTTCCACGTGTGTTAGATACACAACTGACCCCTCCCCACACACTCGCCCCCCCTCCCTCCCCCTCACCCCCACACACTCGCCCCCCCTCCCTCCCCCTCACCCCCCCTCCCTCCCCCTCACCCCCCACACTCCCACCCCCCACCCCCCCCTCCCTCACCCCCCACACTCCCCCCCCACCCCCCACACTCCCCCCCCCTCCCCCTCACCCCCCACTCCCTCACCCCCCACACTCCCCCACCCCCTCCACACTCCCCCCCTCCCCCCACACCCCCTCCCCCCACACTCCCACCCCCCACTCCCCCCACACTCCCACCCCCCACTCCCCCCACTCCCGCACCCCCCCACACCCACCCTCCCCCCCCACACTCCCACCCCCCACTCACGCACGCCCCACCCCTTTTCCCTCACCACCCACCTACTCCCCCCACACTCCCCCGCTCCCTCCCTCCACCCCACACTCTCACCCCCCACCCCCTCCCTCCCCCCCTCCCCCCACAACCCCCACCCCCTCCCTCCATCACCCCCCACCCCCTCCCTCCCTCACCCCCTCCCCCCAAACTCCCACCCCCTCCCTCACCCCTCCCAACAACAACAACAACAACAACATCAACAACAAATTACATTTATAGAGTACCTTTCACGTCGGGAGGACGTCCCAAGGCGCTGCACAGGAGGCGTGTGACCCGAGCTGAGAGGGGAGTGTTTGGGAAACACGAAGGGGAGGTAAAAGAGTTCGGGGTGGTACAAAAGGCACGATCGAAGAGGAAAGTCTTCAAACCGGCCTTGAAAGAGGAAAGGGAAGAAACGAAATGGAGGGATTGAATTCCATAGGGTGGGAGCGGAGAAACTGAAGGCCCGGCCTCCGATGGTGGGGCGGTTCGGGCGGGGGGCTTGGAGCAGGCCAAGTCCTGTTGAACGGAGGGTCCGGGTGGGCATGTAGGGGGAGAGTAGATCTGTTAAATAGGGCGGGGCAAGGCCGTGTAAGGCCTTGTAGGTGAGGACGAGGATCTTGAACTCGATCCTCTGGAGGATGGGGAGCCAGTGGAGACGGGCGAGGGTGGGGGTTATGTGGTCGCGGAGGCGGGTGCGGGATAGTACATGGGCTGCAGAGTTTTGAATGACCTGCAGCCTGTGAATGGAGGAACTGGGGAGGCCGACGAGGAGAGAGTTTCCGTAGTCCAGCCGTGAGGTGATGTATGCATGCACGAGTGTTTCGGCAGCGCGGGGGGTAAGATAGTTGCGGAGCCTGGCAATGTTGCGCAGGTGGAAATAAGCGGTGCCGGTCAAGGCGCGGATGTGGGGGAGGAAGGAAAGTTTTTGATCGAACATGATGCCGAGGTTCCTGATTGGCTTTGTGAGGTGGAGAGTGCAGCCTTGGATGTTGAGGCTGGCAGCGCCCGATGTGCGGAGGCGCTGGCCTGAGCCAATCAGGAGGGCCTCGGTCTTACTCACGTTCAATTGCAAAAAGTTGTCCCTCGTCCAGGACTCGATGTCGGACAGACATGCTGTCAGAACATCGATGGTCTGGGGGTTGAGGGATGAGGCAGAAAGGTACAACTGGGTGTCGTTCGCATACATGTGGAAATTTACCCCATGTTTGCGGATGACGTCGCCCAGAGGGAGCGTGTAAAGGGTGAAAAGGAGGGGGCCTAAAACAGAGCCCTGAGGGACGCCGTGAGAAACTGTGCGGGGGTTTGAAGAAAAACAGTTGGAAGAAACAAAATGTAAACGGTGGGTCAAATAAGAATGGAACCAGTCAAGGACTGTGCCTTGAAGGTTGAGGTGGGAGGAAAGACATTGAAGGAGGATGGTGTGATCGACTGTGTCGAACGCAGCAGACTGGTCAAGGAGGACGAGGAGGCAGAGGGAGCCCTGGTCACAGGCGGTTAGGATGTCATTTGTGACCTTAACCAGGGCAGTTTCTGTGCTGTGGATAGGGCGGAAACCTGATTGGAGGGGTTCAAAAAGTGAGTGAGTTGAAAGGAAAGAGCGGAGCTGGGAGGCAACCACTCTTTCAAGGACCTTGGATAGAAACGGGAGGTTGGAGATGGGTCGATAACTTGATGGTTGCGACGCATCAAGGGAGGGTTTCTTCAGGATAGGGGTGATGGTGGCTGTTTTAAGGGAGGTAGGAACGGTGCCTGAGGAGAGGGAAAGGTTGATGGTGTCAGAAATGAGCGGGGCTAACAAATGGAGCTGGGTGCGAAGGAGGGGGGTGGGGATGGGGTCCAATGAACACGTGGTGGGTTTCATGGAGGTAATTGTTTTTGTGACTGAAAGCGGGGTGGTGGTGTTGAAAGTATGAAATGGGGGGTGAGTAGGGGTTGAGGTAGCTGATGAGGGCGCGGAGGTGGAGGAGTGGTGGGGGGAGGAAACCGCAGAGCAGATTTTCTCAATTTTGGACTCGAGGAAGTCCAGCATCTCCTCACAACGAACGTTTGAGGAGAGGATCTGCGAGGTGAGGCGGGGGGGGCGGAGTAGCTGGTTGGTGGTGGCGAAGAGGAGGCGGTCGTTGTCCTTCGCTTCCAGGATTATTCTGGAGTAGAAGGCTGATTTGGCGGTGGCTAGGGCGGAGCGGAAAAATTTGATTCGGTCTAGCCAGATTTGCCGGTGGACCGTGAGGCCAGATTTGAGCCAGGTGCGTTCAACTGCTCTCACTTGGCTTTTGAGGGAACAGAGGTGAGTTGTGTACCACGGTGATGATGGGGAATGGGAGACGGTTTTGGAGGTGAGGGGGGCCAGGGTGTCGAGGGTAGTGGAGAGGTTGTTGTGGAGGGTGGTGGAGGCGGAGGATGGGTCGGTGCAAAAAGAGTGCCACAGGGGGAGGAGGTTGGAGGTTTCAAGGGCAGAGGTGAAGGTTTGAGGGGGAATCTTCCTTGAGAGAGGGTGAGCTGTTCAAAAGAGGGGAAGGAGCCGGAGGAATAGGGGGATAGGGCGAGGGATGACTTTGAAATGAGGGCCACACCACCGCCACGACGGTTGGGTCGAGGGGCATGGTGGAATGTGTAGTTGGGTGGTGTGGCTTCTACGAGGGGGAAAGTGTCGCCTGCGGTGATCCAAGTCTCCGTCAGGGCCATGATGTCAACGTTCTCACCAAGGATGAGATCGTTGATGGCCAGGGTCTTGTTGCAGACAGAGCGGACATTTTGGAGGCCGATGCGGAAAAAGCAGTTGGCCGAGGGGTGAGAGGGGGGGCTGGGATGGTCGGCGGGGGCTCTGAATAAGGGAGGAGAGGTTGACCCCCCGGGTTTGTGTCCGGTGGGGCTGGCAGTGATGGTGGGAGACAGGGCATTTGGTGTGATTGCTATTGGACAACCAACGCCGAGTGCCACCGTGAGCCCGACGGAGGATTCCAATACTGGAACAGAGGGAAGCGGTGGGAGGGTCGAGCAGGGACAGTAGGCGAGGAGGGCGAAGAGAGAGAAGGGTAGAGAAGGAATAACGGAGAGGGGGGGTCAGGGGGAAAAACTTGAATAGGGGGAGGGAAGCTCGGGTCATGGCGGCAGCCATATTGCCCACACTCCCCCCCTCCCTCCCTCACCACCCCCCCCCACACTCCCACCCCCTCACCCCCCACCCCTCCTTCACCCACACTCCCCCCACCCCACACTCCCACCCCCTCACCCCCCACCCTCCTTCACCCACACTCCCACCCTCCCTCACCCCCCACCCCCACCACCCCACACTCCCTCACCCCCCACCCCCACCACCCCACACTCCCTCACCCCCCACCCCCACCACCCACACTCCCACCCTCCCTCACCCCCCACCCCCACCACCCCACACTCCCTCACCCCCCACCCCCACCACCCCACACTCCCACCCTCCCTCACCCCCCACCCCCACCACCCCACACTCCCTCACCCCCCACCCCCACCACCCCACACTCCCTCACCCCCCACCCCCACCACCCCACACTCCCACCCTCCCTCACCCCCCACCCCCACCACCCCACACTCCCTCACCCCCACCCCCACCACCCCACACTCCCACCCTCCCTCACCCCCCACCCCCCACCACCCCACACTCCCTCACCCCCCACCCCCACCACCCCCACACACCCACCCCCTCACCCCCCACCCTCCTTCACCCACACTCCCACCCTCCCTCCCTCACCACCCCCACCCCCACACTCCCACCCCCTCACCCCCCACACCCCCCCCACACTCCCACCCCCTCACCCCCCCACACCCCCCCCACACTCCCACCCCCTCACCCCCCACACCCCCCCCACACTCCCACCCCCTCACCCCCCACACCCCCCCCACACTCCCACCCCCTCACCCCCCACACCCCCCCCACACTCCCACCCTCCCTCACCCCCCATCATCCCTCACCCCCCACCCTCCTTCACACCCCCCCCCACACCCCCTCCCTCCCACCCTCCCTCACCCCCCCCCCCCCACTCCCACCCTCCCTCACCCCCCACTCCACACTCCCACATTTCCCCCACCCCCTCAACTCCCACCCCCTCCCCTCCCCTCACCCCGTCAACTCCCACCCCTCCCTCCCCTCACCCCCTTAACTCCCACCCGCTCCCTCACCCCTCCCTCCCGCCTCCCCCCTCCCCCCACGCCGAGCGCTCGGCCCGCGGGCCAGACTGACCGGGCCTCAGCCGAACTCACCTGATCCAGGAGCCGCTGGTGGGCGGGCGGCCGGAGCCGAGCCCCGAGCCCCGGCTGGAGGCTCCTCGGTTGGCCGGCGGCAGGCGCAGCAGGAGAGAGGCGGCCGGCACACGCCGCATAGGGGTCAGCGCCGAGCGGAGCGTGAGCAGCGCCGCCATGTTCCCCGGCAACAGCGACAGGCAAGGTCAACGGCCTATACCAACCTCCGGGGGGTGGGGGGGGGGGGAGCCTCACTCACACCCTGGTGCCAACACACACTCACACAGACTGCAACACAACCCACGCTCCCTCTCGTTGCAAAATACGTACCTCAGTGCGCTGGCAGCAAAAACTCCACGCGCAGATTCGAAACTGTCGCGTTTGGTTTAATATTGAACGATTTAGAGAGTTTGGATACATCCCAGCAGCCCCCCCCCCCCCTTTTGCACTACTGTTGGTACAGGCCGGATCGGGTTGGCCGACCGTGATGCTCCTCAGCTCTCACTCCCACCGGAAAACTCAACCCGACGCGGCGCTGCACCTGCAGGTGATTGGGGCGAGTGGTTGATGCTCCTGCAATAACCTGCAGTTTACCCCCCCCCCCCCCACCCCCCCCCCCACTCCCTCTCCTGCTTTACTGTACATAATAATAAATAATAATCCTTGCATTCGATATTGTGACTTATCGCGTCTTCTCACATCTTCAAGATGTCTCAACGCGCCTCACAGAATATAATAATAATAATAATCCTTACATTTTTATACAGCGCTTCTTTCCACGTCTCATCGACGCCGCAAAGCGCTTCACGGAATACAGCAGCGTCCCGAGGATGGAACCAGAGCAGGGGGGGGAGGGGGGGGGGGGGGGGGGGAGGGAGAAGACAAGAGGGAAGAAAGACCTGAGACGATATACCGTAAAGTGAATTGACTGTATATTTGTGGGTGAAACGCGGCAGCCAATTGCGCACGGCAGCGTCCCACAAACAGTCGTGGATTGAATGACTACATTTATTATTATTCTTTTGAAGGGATCATACCCCCGGAAAAGCGATCCACCAAACGAGTAACAATTGGGTTCCTGATTACTGCTAGTTAAACAGAGGCGTGTGAGTAAGGAAACTTTCCCAAGGTTTCGCCCTGCTGGGAATCGAACCTGGATCCTCTCGCCTGTGAGGCAAGTGCTCCAACCCACTGAGCTATAGCACTCCACATTTACAATCATTTACATGTACAATAATTTAACAGAGCATCAGACAATTGTATCACAAACCATGCAAGATTCATTTTTAAAAAGCGAGCGTTGCTAGGCCGTTTGGGCCAAATACCAGTCTTCTGTGCTTCAAATATTTTGTGTTTCTACACTGAGCTCAGCAGGAATAATAAAACCTAGCAACAAGGGAGAGGATAGGGCTCTGTACGTGACAAACTGCAGCCATTTGATGGATTATTGTGATAACTCCTTCCAGATATAGTTTTTTTCTCTTCTCAATGTGTCAACTAGTGCCATGGTATAGCTTCATGGATACTCTTCAGTAACCCTCTCATTACAAGCCTCAAGGCTGGGTATCTGTAGCCTATTCAATCATGGTGTACTTTGCAATAAAAGTTATTCTGGCCTGACCTAACATGTTATCTTGGTTCAGCTGGTTAAAATTCTAGCCAAAGAAGTGCTAACTGTCTAGACTGACACTTTAATACAGTGGAGGAGGTCTACATTGTCAGAGGTGCCACTTTCATATGAAAAGTTAAAGCCAAATATCTCCTGGCACTATGTGAAAAGAGAGGGAGATTTTCCTGGTGTCCTGGCCAGATAAAATTGGTCATTCATTTTATGGCTATTTGTACAGCATTGCTGAGGCAAATTGGTTGCCGCATTTACCTACAAATTCAGAAGTACTACACATAACAGCAAATCCTGTGACATGTTTTGAGGCATCTTGATGACATAAGAATGACATATATCAAATGCAAGAATTATTAATATTACATCAATCCATATTTCACTGCAATGAAAGTAGTTAAGCTGTAATACCTCTGTTTGTGTTAAGAAAAAGCAATTGAAGACAGTTTGTGCAGCATTTCAACGAGCTCTTCTGCTTTTGAGACACACATGCAAACGTTGTGGGCCTGGAGCATCAGCTTGGCTTAGTTGCTAGTACTCTCAGCTCTAAGTTAGAAGGTGGTGTGTTCAAGTCAGGCCTTGGAACCCATAGTTTGACAATCCAGTGCAGGATTGGGGGAGCACTGTATTGGTCAGAAGGCTATCATTTGGCGGAGTCACTAAACTAATGTCCTCCTGCCTAAAAGTGGACACATCCCAGACAGGACAAAATTTGGGGCAGGATTCCTTACTCCACACTCCTCTGTTCACCAAGCAGTAAGTAGGAAACTGGCTGTTAGTCGATTGTTGAATCACTTTATAATCTCCTAAAAAAAATGTTAAAAAATCATTATTATTTGGTCACCCACGACAGTTTGCGGGACACTGCTCTGTGCAATTGGCTGCCAGGTTTTGCCCACAAAATATAGTCAATTCACTTTACAGTATATTCTGTGAAGCACTTTGACCTGCCTCAAAGACATGATAAGGCGCTATATCAAATGCTGGATTATTATTATTAAGATCTACAGTAATTATTAAGATCTACAGTATTATTAAGATCTACAGTATTATTAAGTGCCACATGGATCGGTTTTGGGACCATTGCTCTTTGTAATCTACATCAATGATCTGGACTTGGGTGTAGGGAGTACAATTTCCAAGTTTGCAGATGACACTAAGTTAGGGAGATAGTAAATAGTGAGGAGGATAGTAGCCATCTGCAAGAGGATATAGACAAATTGGTAAAGTGGGCAGACACATGGCAGATGAAGTTTAATGCAGAGAAGTGTGAGGTGATGCATTTTGGGAGAAGAAATGAAGGGAGGCAATATAGGCTAGATAGTACAATTTTAAATGGTGTGAAGGAACAGAGAGACCTGGGGATTTGTGTTAGTGACTCGTTGAAGGTGGCAGGACAGGTAGACAAGGCTGTTAAGAAGGCATATGGGATACTAGGCTTTATAAATAGGGGTATAGAGTACAAAAGTCAGGAAGTGCTGACTAACCTCTATAAAACTTTGGTGAGGCCTCAGCTTGAATACTGTGTTCAATTCTGGTCACCACACTACAGAAAGGATGTGAAGACATTGGAAAGGGTACAAAGAAGATTTACTAGGATGGTGCCAGGATTGAGGGACTTCAGCTATGAGGAGAGGCTAGATAGGCTAGGGTTATTCTCTCTGGAACAGAGAAGATTGAGGGGAGACCTAATAGAGGTTTATAAGATCATGAGGGGTTTCGACAGGGCAAATAGAGAAAAACTATTTCCACTCGTGGGCGAATCTGTGACTCGTCACAGATTTTAAATAGTTTCAAGGCGAAGTAGAGGGGAGCTGAGGAGAAATGTTTTCACTCAGCGAATTGTTTGAATCTGGAATGCATTGCCTGAAAAAGTGGTGGAGGCTGATTCGATAACAACTTTTAAAAGGGAATTAGATCTTTATTTAGGGAGAACAGGTCTATTAGGCTATGGGGAGCGGGCAGGGCAGTGGGATTGAATCGCTTTTTTCAAAGAGCCGGCACAGACTAGATGGGCCGAATGGCCTCCTTTTGTGCCGTAAAATTCTATGAATCTATGAATGTATGAATTAAAAAGAGAAGCCTGAAAATATGCAGCCTGAAAGCACTTTCAAAATATAATTGATAGATTTCTTGTGGATTAAGAGATATGGGGATAAGGCGGGCAGGTGGAATTAGAATGGATTAGCCATGATTTTATCGAATGGCGGGGTAGACGAGAGGGCCAAATGGCCTACTCCTGCTCCTAATTCTTATGTTCTTATGTTCTAAGCAAGTGTAAATTGATAATGCATCTTATGGATGTTTGTGGGATCTTGCTCTGTGCAAAATCCTTGCCCTATTTGCCCACAAAATAAGTGTCACTACATCACTACACTTAACAATAAATGCTGTAAAGCTCTTTGAGACGCTTCAACGTTAAAATGCGCTTTCTGTCTTTCCACTGGTGAAAGATTGCACTGACCTGCAGCATGCTGAAGGTGGTGCTGTGGTTTCAGTGTTGCTTTGGCCATCACTAGAGCTGCACTGCAACGCAATTGCCCATAAAGTGTGATTTGCAGCGAAATATACACAAGCTATGGCCTGGAAATTGCATTTTGCCCACAAAATATATTGAATTGACAAAATATGTCAATTCAATTTTACAGTATATTCTGTGGAGCGTTTTGAGAGGTGTAGAAGATGAGAAAAAGCCCTACATCAAATGCAGGGTTGGGATTATATTATTTATTGTCTTATGCTGATCCTCCAATGCAGTACTGGGAGAGCACTGAGTTGATTGAACAAGCCATCTTTTGATGAGACATTAAACCAAGAAGATGTTTAGAACATTAAAAATCTCATGACACTATTTAAAAAGAGGATGAAATTTCATTTTTGAAATTTTTCATTTACTTGTCCTGGCCAACAATCTCCAAATAAAAATTCTACTTATTCACTTCATTCCTGTTTGTGAGACTCTGCTGTACATAAATTAGCTGCCACGTATACTATAAAATACACAGCCACTGCACTTTAATCCTGTGTAGCACTGCGGGACATCCTCCCAATGTGAAAGGCTTGAATCTAAATGCAAAAATTATTATTATTTATATTACTTTACAATATAACTTGAATTGTTACGATTAGCACTTGATTACCCCAGTCCTTGCCAGACTTCACTGGCTCCCTATCCCAGAGAGGATCGACTTCAAGATCCTCACCCTTGTTTTCAAATCGCTCCACTCCTCTGCACCCTCCTATCTCTCTGATCTCCTCTCCCCCCAACCCAGCACCCGCTGCCTTCGCTACTCTGGGTCTGGCCTCCTCCATGTCCCCGAATCCTCCGCTCCACCCTCGGTGGCCGTGCCTTTAGCCACTATGCCCTGAGGCTCTGGAACTCCCTTCCTCACTCGCTTCGCCTCGTCCACTCTCTTCCCAGTTTCAGGTCACAGTTGAAGACCTTTCTCTTCGACCGAGCTTTTGGTCACCTTTCTGCCCCTGCCTCTGGCTCAGTCCCGGGATCCGCTACTGTGCAGCGCTCTGAGACGCCGTCCGGCGTGGAGGGCGTTATATAAATCAAAGTTGTTGTTGTTGATTATCTAATGGTAATCATACAATTTTTTTGATGATTTGAAGGCAGTTGGGGATTTTGTTTAATAGAAGTGGGTGTATATCAGCAGCACATATGTTGAGAGGGTGCTCAGGCAGGCTATAAGAGATGACAATTCTGGATGGATTCCAGGGCTGTAGGCTACAGCATTATCTTCCAAGTGTGTTGATAATAAGATTAAAAATTGCCCATTCAGTCAAATCCATGTACACTGTGATCCTGATGCAAATAAACGCCAATAAAAATCCAACTCCACAATCCTGTTCCTATGTTCCTTTTGAGCTAATGTAGTGCATGCATATGAAATTAGTGGGTAATATTAATAAAAAGGTGTATTTTAAATTGTACATTTCATATAAAAATATTCAGCCTGAAAGCACTTTACAAAATATAATTGATTAGATGCAAGTGTTATACAATATAGGCAAATGTGCCAGCTAATTAGTGTGAGCAACATCCCGTAAATAGCACCAAGATCAACAACAACAAAATTACATTGGTAGAGCGCCTTTCACATACCAAGGCACTGAACAGTCAGTGATCAGGACCCGAGCATGGGCGGATAGGGGGTGGGGGACAGGACTGGGATGAAGGAGGGCAAAGAGGTAGGGTGGAGGCTGAAAGCACGTTCCAAAAGAAGGGTCTTGAGTCAGCCCTTGAAGGAGGCAAGGGAGGGAGCAAGGTGAAGGAATTGTGGGATGGAGTTCCAAAGAATGGGGGTATAGAGGCTGAAAGCCCGACCAGCAATGGTAGGGCAGTTCAATCGGGAGACATGGAGCAGGCTGGAGTCTGCTGATAGGTGGGAGTGGGCAGGTTGATAGAGGCTCAGCAGGTTCTGAAAGATAGGAGGAGGCAATGCCTTGGGGGGGGGATTGAAAGTGAGGACGAGGATCTTGAATTCTATTCTCTGAGGAATGGAGAGCCAGTGGAGCCGAGCAAGGGTGGGTCACGGAGCATGGTGTGGAAGAGGATATGAGCTGCAGAGTTTTAGATGACCTGCTGCTCGTGGAGGGAAGAGTTGGGGTGGTCGATAAGGAAGGAGTTTCGGTAGTCGAGCCTTGAAGTGACGAATGCATGTGATGGTTTCTGCAGCCTGAGCATTGAGACAGTGGCGGAGTCGGGCAAAGTTGCGGAGGTGGTGAAGGTCATGGCACAGATATGGATCGGAAAGGACAGTTGAGAGTCAAACAAGACGCCCGACTAGCTTGGTGAGGTGGGTGTGCATCCATGGACACTGAGGTGCAGAGGCAATGGCACAAGCCAATCATGAGGGCTCGGCCTTGCTGACGTTCAGCCTCAGAAAGTCGTTTCTCATCCAGGACTTGATATCTGACAGGATGCCAGTAGTCCTGTAATTGAGTGTGGAGGCCGAGAGATAGAGTTGGGTGTCATCCGCGTACATGTAGAAATTGACCCCATGTCTGCGGGTGATATCAGCAAGTGGAAGCATGTAGAGGTTGAAGAGGACAGAGCTCTGAGGAACACTGCAAGAGAGAGTGCAGGGGCTGGAAGAGAAACCATTAGCGGAATCAAATTGGAGACATTGTGAGAGATAAGACTTGGGGTAGAAACATTGAGGGAAAGGAAAGGCACTGGAGGAGGATTGAGTGGTCCCTGTGTCGAAAGCAGCAGAAAGGTCGAATAGGATGAAGGAATCAGAGGGAGCCCTGATCACAGATGGACAGGATGTTGTTTGTGACCTTGACCAAAACAACAAAAAAAACTTTAAAAAATGACTATTTGTGGAACACTGCTGTGTGCAATTGGCTGCATCAACAACATCTTTGATTTATATAGCGCCCTCCACGCCGGACGGCATCTATGGCATTTCACCCACAAATATACCGTCAACTCTACAATATATTGTGTGAAGCGCTCGATGATGTGAAATGCACTATATCAAATGCAAGGATTATTATTATTCTTATTAGTGACCAGAGCTGTGAGCAACAACAACAACAAAATTACATTTATAGAGTGCTTTTCATGTTGAAAGGACGTCTCAAGGCGAGAAGGGGTCGGGAACCAAGCGAGGGGGAGGGGCGAGGTAGGGGTCAGGGGAGGCAGAGAGGTGGGAGGGCAGCTGAAGGCACAGTCGAAAAGGAGGGGCACGGAAACTCAATTGGAGCGGCCCGTGAAGGGAGTGGGAGGTGAGGAAAGAGCGAAGCTGGGAAGCAACGACTCACCTAATAGGTTGAAGGTTAGTGACTAAAATCTCAAAGAAACTGACCTCTTAGATCTGGTACAGATACATAAGTGTCTCAGATCTCAAGCTCAGAATCAATGGCCAGTCTGAGCCAGGTTACTTGTTGTGAACTAGCGTGATAGTGGAGAGCAAATCAGCCTTGGGTCCTGATCTTAATCACTCTCCATTGACCTGATCAATATTGACATCATACGAAGATAGCAATGGGCTAAGCAGTGGTGCTCACTAATAGTCCAGGTTGGGGGACATCACAGTCAAGCCCAATGCTTTAAGACTCAAGCTAGCTCTGTTAGTAGCACTTGTGCCTCTGAGTCTCTAACATTTCATAACATTTGAGATGTTTTACAGTAATAATCCTGGCATTTGATATATTGCCTTATAGGCATAGTAACA